>JAWVGU010000209.1:0-164348 GCA_037039885.1 Miamiensis avidus
CCCCAACCCCAACCCCAACCCCAACCCCAACCCCAACCCCAACCCCAACCCCGTGTTTAATATCATATTAGAAATCCTATATATAATTATATTGATAAAAAAATTATAAATTTATTTAATTTTAAGAGTTATTTGTTATAGTTTTAATACGATTTTTTAATTATTCCTCCCATTATATCTTACAACTTTTCCTTCCATTTTTACAGAAAAATCTATATGTTTTTTTATTCAGAAAAATTGTAATCTACCTTATTTTACTCTATTTAACTTCTTTTACTGCATACTCCAAGTGCTATATTTGGGTTATTACTGTCCATTTTCGAAATCAGTACTTAAAAAATAAATCTTTTTGACAAAGGTAAAGACTTTTACGCCAAAACAAATCTTTATTTATTCTCTCTGTTTTTACAATAGGCCTTTCCATCTTTAGAAATTTCCACATCTTTATGGGTTTTATAGTTACTGTTATCCCANTAGATTTCCATTTTTTTCTTTAATTAATTTTTTTAATAAAATTCTAATAAGCTCATCAACAATATGTTTATTTATTTACCATTTTNGAGATTTCTGGTAAAAAATAACTAGAAAAAATAAAATTCACCGCATGTAATTTATTTGTATATTTATTAGTAAACGAAATAAGGTCAATTATTTATAACGGCTATCGATCAGATGTATCTAATTCAAGGGGCTGTTTTAGTACAATATCTTGCTTTTTTATGTCCCCTTATTGGTTTTCTTAGTTATATGATCTTTCTTAACACTATCCAAATTTTACAGATATTTTTTCATTTGTTAAAAAACTACAACCTAGTCGTGATTTAATTATTTAATTTAAATCTTTAAGGAAAAAAAATTGACAATAATAATTTATTTATATTACCTACTAGTTATTTATCGTTATAGTACATTCCAACAATGGATAGGTAATCATTGTCCTCGAAAAAAAAGTTTTGTGTTTTAATTTCCTCTGGTTTAAATTAAACTTACTAAATCGATTGAATATACTTTTACTACAAAGATATGGAATCCTACATATGGAATTTTAAGCCTGTAATTTATGAATATCCCTATAAATCTTCGAATTCATATTCTTACGCTCCTAGTACTTTTCGTCTGCTTATTTCAAAAGGAATTCCATTATTATTAAATGATATATTTTTTTCAGCCTTTCATAAATTATTGATTATTTTAATTAATTAGTATTAAATAATATCTATCATATTTAATAATATTAAAATATTACAAATTATATTATATCCTAATCATTTTAAATGATACAGCACGGATAAAATNATGATAGATCTTTTTNACTTGATAAATCAATTTAATAGCAAAATTCATCGCTATTATTTAANAATACATACAATATTTTTTATTAAACATTTAATCTAAATGTTATTATNTNATCTTCTTATATTTCTGGTAAATTTTCATCTTTTTTGTATCATTTTTTTAATGATTACTATTATTGGAAAATANTGTNTAATTTAAACTAATTAAATAGTATCCATGTTCACCAGCTTAAAGTTTTTCTAAAGAAGTTTCATATTTACTCAGTTTCGTAATATTTTAATTATCATTAGAAAATACAGATATTTAAATATTCAAATTAGGAATTGTAGACTTTGTATTAGAATATGGATTATAGCATCTAAATGCAAAAAAATAAAATATTTTAAATGTTAATATAATAAAACTAGAATTATCTACCCTAAATAAATATTTGTTTATTTATTTTCTTTGTTAAAATAGCAAATTTTATATGAAAACTCTAAATATGATAAAATACTTTTTTCCATAATAGCTACCTTTTTTTTATTTAATATTTAAAAAAACTAGAAAATTAATTTTATAAAATTAATTACTATATGCAAACAGAATTGCTCCCAAAGGAAATGGAGGAGTTTATATATTATATTCAGCAAAGACTGATAGTAAATTATTTGCAATAGAAATAGATAATGAAGGAAATCAAATTAAAACACATTATCTATAATGAAAAGGAAAGCCATATGACATAATATCAGTGTAATTTATAAAATAATATTTACTTATTTAAATTTAATTATTACAATATCAATTAATTTAATAGTGAATATGGCTTGATTATCATGGCAAGAGATGAACCCATTTTTTATATGTCAAAGCTTTCGATACTACTAAAAACGAAATAAAATGGTAAACAACTCTAATCAATAATGGAGATAATCCGACAACTGCTATTACTTTAGATTAAATGGACTTTGGAAATGTTTTTGGAACCTAGAGAATGTATAACCCGCACAATGGGAGATTAATTTATACAAAGAATGAGGTTTTAGCCGTATTTGCTCACTATAATAATTTTGATGATAAAGGTAGAGAATATTAAAATTTATGAAATAATTATATAATAAATATACTAAATAAAAATAGGAGGTACAGATGGTCATACTGGGGATACATCAGTTTTTTTAAACCTATAAACAGGAAAGAAAACTGGACAAGGGTTTACTTGGGGCTGTTCTCATAGTTTAATTCAGAGTGTTTTGTATGACGGGTTAAAAATTTATACAGCTTCTTTAGGAGATGCTTTCTCTTAATCTATCAGAAACTAAAAGCTTGAAAATTTTTATAGTAATTTATAAAATGATATTTATCATTTTGTTTATTAAACATTTAATGTATTATAGATGGAGGGAATGTAAAAGTGAATGGAGATGACTTGATAGATCCTAAACTTTTACCAGGAACTGTAAGCCAATTTATTTTAGCATGTTAACAAATAAAATTCTAAACTAATAAGTTCAATTTTTCTTTTTCTTATTAGGGTTCTGGTCCAGCTGCAGGTAGACTTGGGCAATTAACATATATGAAAAAAGACCTTTATATTTAAGTGCACTCTCAACATCCTTCCAAAACTACCTTTAGCGACAAAGAGTAAATTTAAACTTAAAACTCTTTAATTAATTTATACTATTTAAATTTTAAAAATACATATTTATTCCATAGATATTCAAGTACAGAAGATAAATTATAAATAATTACCTTTGATTCTAAATTTTCTAGACTTAATTAGTGCAAACTTAAACCAGGAATTAATGTAAATAATATTAAATCCGCAAGATATGGAGATAACATTGCCATAGGCTACACAACTGATACTCCTAATCCTCCTGAAAACTCACTTTCAACCACAATAAAGATGATCGATTCCATGCATTTTATGTTAGTAAGTGAAAAAGGTGTTATTCTTAAAAGAATTTGATTTGACCGCTTCTTCTTTGAGTGCTGCAGATGATTGGGAAGTTCTTTCTGATGGAAGTGTTATATGGTCTTTTATTGATACTTCAGACAAATTTTTCATATATAAATTACCCTCTTACTGACAATTAAAGAAAGATATTAGTAGAAAATTGTAAAACCTTTGATAAATCTTTTGCTGTAAAATAAGATGATAAAACCTTTGACCCAAATAATCCTAATAATACTGAAGATCTTAATGGATAAAAAAATAACGGTAGATATATTATATAATTCAAAAACACTTCCATTTATTTTTATATATATTTTAAAATTTATCTTAAAACAGATTCAATAAAAAATAATAAAAACTCTAATGATTCATCTGGTAGTAATGGACTAGCGGGATGGGCAATAGCTGTGATTGTAATTTCTCTATCAGATGTAATAATAGGAGGTCTAGTTTTAACTTATTGGCATTTTATATATAAGAAAAATAAATAAATGCTATGCAAATAAAGATTTGAATAATTTGAATAATAATTAAATTATTTATGATTTTATTTTTAAGAAAATAGCAAAGTTGTTAAATCAAATAACTTGAATAGTCTTCTTAATTTAGTGAAAGAGATATGGAAGAAAATCCTTCATATATATTTAGGGTGAATCGGCTTTGAATTTAGATATTAAAACCCTATAAGTTGGGAAAACACCTTTTTAGAAAGAAGAAGAAGACACGAAACAAGAAAATACTATATTTGGTAAAATTAAAAACTTTTTTCTTCTGATTAAAAAAAATGATATGGTAAAATTAGATCTCATTATTTTTAAATACATATTACAAAATATTAATTTTTATTATTGTTAGAAAAAATTTTTTATTACATTATTTCTATATAAATTCTTGATAATTATTATTGATATTTAAAATTATGAATGATATATATTATTAATATATTTATTATTATTTAAATTCTCTATTCAATTTAAATTTTAAAAAATAACTTATATTAATTTATTTTTTATTTATATTATAACATAATTGATATAAATTTATTTAACATCAGTTATTTTATTAGATTTATTATTTTTATTTTTAAAGAAGTTCTTTAAGCATAGATACTTCTTCTTATAATTACAAAATTTAATATTTATCTTTTAATTTTTAAGTTTCTAAATTTTATGCTTTGTATAACTATTATTGAGATACCTTTTAACTGAAAATAAAAAAATAAAATAAATATAAATTCCCTAAAATTTTATTCTATTTACTTAGTAGTTAAATTATACACATTATTTTATAGTTCTCTACTTTATTTTTGTTCTTCTTATCTCCTTCTCTTTTTTTAATCATTTTAAATTTTAACTTGATACAAATTTTAAGCTTATTTTTAAGTTTGATCTATTTATTTATTCTGTGCTTCTATGTCCTTCTTAATTTTTTTAATTCTTCTTTGAAGTTTCTTTTCATACTCATTTTGTTCTTATTTTATAGCCTGCATATTGACTGACATTTAATCATTTTCTGGAAAATAAATTAAAATTTATAAATATTTAATTATAGTAGTTAATAACAGTAAAGTATTATAATTACACTAATTTAAGTTAATTTAAGATTCTAAATTATATTTTTTATCAATCCATTCCAAATTCATATTAATTTTCTAAAGATTTTAAAAAATATTATTATAATTTTTCATTTCTTTCAAATTTTAGTAATTTTAATTTACTTCAATAGGAAATCCATAAATATCAGATATTGATTCTAACTTATTTGTAACGAATTAAATATCCTTAACCTATATTTGGCTTTCATCATATTAGTCTATTACTACGCCATCCTTTATAGTAATTTTACTACAGATACCTTAATAACAGCCATTAGTAAACCGTCTTACCTAACTATCATCTATCACATATGAAATTTATCGTTTCAATTTATCTATAAAATCGAGTCGAATATCTTCAAATTATATTTCCTTTTAGGAATTAAAACATAAAAATTTATTCATATCATCATTCAATATATTCGTAAATTTTTTACTTCTCTGTCTTAAAAAAATTTCACTTTAGGATATAGATGCTTTATCTATTATTTTAATTGAGCAATTTTTCTCGATCTTTCATCTTCTAGCAGAATAATTTTAATTCCATTTTCTAACTTCAGCAATCTATTTGTTGTGTTATATTCAAATTTCGTATTTGATTACTCATTTTAAGGCTTTTATCCCTCAATGAAAATGAGCTACTCATTTTTTTTTAGCTAAATACTGATTTCTCTTCCTTCATCATCTTTAAAATCAATTTCTTCATAATTTTCTAAATATTAGTTCGGCAGCTTTTATTTTATAATTTGATTTATGATTATATTATTTTATTATTTATTTTGATTATATTAAAATTTTTATAAATTACTTAAAAATCTATTAAAATCATAGTTTCCGTTTTTTCACACATCTATCTAAGATCTTAAAGCACATATTTATCTTTTTAATTATTTTCAACTGGGAAAAAAGAACCATATTCATCATGTACACTTTTTTTTAAGCTATTGTAGTGAATACAAGATATAATTCCCTTGTAGTAGCTTTTTTACTATTACTTTTAGTTTACTAATACAAATTTATGCATTTAATTTTCTTGTATTTCATATCTTATTGTTATTTTATCTTTTCCTTTGCATTAAAACTAAATAAACTCCTAAAAATTAAAAAACATGTGTGAATTAAATAATATAATTTAGCTATTTTATTAAAAAATAATTACACTTGATTGTTAATAGTCTATGTTTTATCCATCCAAATTCTTTTTATTCTAGTTTTCTAAATACATATTTTTGTACTTTTCTTCTTTCAATTATTTTTTTAAATTTACTATTTCTTAATCCAGTTAATTTTATTTATTTAATAGATATTATTTTTATTCTTCAAAATCTTATTCCATTTATTTAATACTAGCTTTAAATCTGATAAAGATGAAAAATTTAATAAAATATATTTTGTGTATATATATATTACTTTTATTGTATTTTTTCTTAAACTTTTTTCTAATCCTGCAACTATTGGTCTAAATCTTCGCATCTAATTTTGAGTAGTTCAGCATTATTTTCCATCATAGAATCTAGCCGAATTTTATTAGCATCTTCTAGATATTTTTTCCTAGATTACTCATCATTTTCAAATTTTTCCATACTATAAATTATTTTAAAACATACGTAAACTAAAATACTAGAAATACTAGCTTTTAATTGGATATTTACTTAATTAAAATTTATTTCTTTATATCAATATTTCTTTGCAATTCTTCTCTTTCTTTCTAACTGAGATTTTCTTGTTGGTTTCTGTAATATATTAAAAAATTAAATAAAATAGATTTTTGGAATGTTTTTTCTTACAATTTTTCTTATAGAACTTGAATATCTGCATAGTCTTTTGATTTTTCTGCTTCAGTTTTAACCATATGATGTCTTAAAATTAAAATATAAAATTTTTCTAAATAAAATTAAATATGCAATATGGAGATAATTTTATTACCCAATAATAAAAGTAAAATGCTTTAGATTAGGATTATTACTTAATATGTTTTAAATAAAATTCAAATATTTATCTGTTTCGTTAAGTTGATTATGAGGATTTAAATCTTTTAGTCTTTAAAATGGAGATTTTTTAGTAAAATATAATTAAAAGGTATCTATCTAATCGTATTGTGATATAAGACATGCCAGCTTAGTGATAGTATTAGTATACATCTATATTTTTTCTTTCCAATCTAATAGATATTTAGATTAAAATTTATTAAAAGTAGTGTATAANATAAATAAAAAATCATACTGTTAAATGTTTATAGAATGCTATTTTATTCGCTAATCTTTATAGAAATTTAAATTTTATTATTCAAAGCCATCAATAATTTCTTAATAAGAATCTGATTTTAATTAATTTAACCCATGTTTTTTCATATAATTTTATTCAGCTTTTCTTATTTAAACTATATACTATTGCATGGTAATCAGTGTCCATTTAAATATTATTATTTTCTAAATTATTTTTCGAATTTAAAGATTTACTTNAAATTTATAATAAATTAATATCAGTGTCTATATCTTAGATGCTTAATCTGTCAGATCTCTGCCGATTTAATTAATGCTTTATATCATTTTTATAGATGTCTTAATAAGCTGAAAATCTTTATCTTCTTGATTTGTTCATATCATTTTCTTAATTATCTTATCCTTATTCTTATCGTTTTAAAAAATCTTTCTTATTTTTCATTTATTTTATTATAATTTAACAAATTTCTTCTTATTATTCATTATTTTTTCTTTATAATTCTTTTTTTCTTATTTCCTTGTTTTTCATTCTGAAAATAATATTATAATAATTATAATCTATTTGAAATTGAATTATGAAAAATAAATAAATAAATATATATTACAATTCATCCCAATACTTTAGCAAAAATCCAGGAGAAAAATCTAAAAGTTTTTGTCCAATTTAAAAGTCATTCTCCCACCTATATAATAATATTGTAAATATTTAAACAAAATTTACTGTAATTTACTCAGTGTATAGCATATTTAATGGATCATTAATCCATTAAGTTTCTAGATTTTCATCTTTTTTATATAGTTCTTAAATAACCTAATGATATCTTTCAAACTATTCTTCATCGTATATGCATTTTTATCTAGGTAATATATATAAGTTTTATAATAATGAATATAAATATATTTTATAATTTATAAGGTTACTATTCAACTTTGATATTCATGATCTCTTCTTTAATTCTATACTATTAAGCAGTAAGTGTTTCTCTATTGACATCTATATATTTCTCAGAAATCTAAAAATCAATAATATCTTAATTAATTACTAAATTTTTATTTTTAGAAAAATTAAAGATTTTCATTACAAATTTTATGGAATCATTACAATTATACAGGGCACCACAGATTGCATATTAGTCATTTTTTTAAGATAAATTCATTCTAAAAATTTTCCTTGTGGTTTTGTTTACAAAAGTTATTTAATGCTTCATTTAGTCTACTGTTATTTTGACTAAATCATCCTAATTAAAATCAAAGCAATTCAACCTTAGCAATTACTTGTCTCCAATAAAATTTTTGAGTTCTATTTATAAATTATTCTTGTATTTCTAAATAATTTCTATTTGTTCCTTTATTAATTCTGCATCTTTTTCAACTTTAGTTCTCTCTAAACTCTAAAATAGTAAATTAATTTCGCTTTATCCCTATTCTATCCTATCATTTAACGATTACTCTACTTCTAAATATGATGATTCTTCCTATTTCACATTATATATTTCCGGATTATGAGGAAATTCCTATGCAATTTCTTTACTCTAATATGATTTTATTATTATTAAAATAAAATCAATATCAATATTAATATTCATTACTATTTAAATTTCATCATATGAATTTGTTAAAATACAACATATTTAATATTAGGTTGTAAGTTAACTTTCGTTTTAAATATCAGGCAGATTAATAGTATGCTGAATTTTTTAATTATTCTTTGAAAATATCATTTTTTTTTATCTAAATGAAATAGAACAATTTATTTCATCTCCTTCTTCAAATTGCAAGTCTTAATAATGTGGAATTAATGTACCATTTAAATATGGCTAATGACTACTATATTATTTTCCTTCTCCATTTAGTAAATAAAAACCATGCCCTTATTGATTAAGATGTAAACTCTCTCCAAAATGAATAAATTCGCTGTTATACCCAATTCTTAATCAAATAAAAAATTAAAAAAAATTAGTCATAATAAAAATAAATTATACCCAATAGCTATATTTCCTTTATTGAAAGAATCTATTTTTCTAATTGATACAGAAAATGTATAATAAGCTTCAAAAAATATATTTTATCCCATTTCTACAAATACACTCTACAAATTTAGATGATTATATATTAATTAAAAAAAAGGATTGATAAAAAAATTATTACTTTATGTGTTCTTCCATTAATATTGTCAACTGTCACTATTCTATTTTCAGAGTTTTCTTTAATGATAATATCCTTGTGTTTATTTTCATAAGAAAATTATGCTAAATATGCTTGAGTCTGTGCATAAGTATTATTTAATTATTTTTCTTTTTCGTTATTCGTGTAAATTACTCCCTTACCAGATATCAAATAAGAACTATTCGAGTTTTAAGATAATTATAGTTTTTAATTAAATTGATTTATAAAAATAATTTTAATTAATTACCCATGACCAAATTATTCTAAATTTGTAAATGAATACTTAATATTATCTTTCTCACCAATATTTTATTTATTATTTATAATAATTTATTTTAATTAATTAGTTAAGTTTTGTTCAGATTGGCTAGGGCTATCATTCTTAAAATCATAGGTAACATTTCCTTTCACCTTATATATTCCAATTGCTAGTTTTTTTTATGGGTCGCAATCCATAATTTTAAAAGAAAATTCTTCTGGTCTATATGATACTATACTCGCCAGCTCATCATTTAGAAAGGTATCGTGGCGAAGTTAATTATTATTATGATATGCATTTAAAATTGGAGAGTTATATTATAAAGATGGATTCAAATAAGGATACATAAGAGCATACTTTTATATTTAAAATTTTTGAATTAAATATCATTTATTTAATGATATGTAATTATTACGGCTAAGGATGATTAGGAACCATCATTATTTTGTTAATCATCATTATATTCATTTTATACTGATATATGTCTATTTTCTGAAAATTCATTTATAACAATAGAGCTATGCTTAAGATTGTGCTATAATTATAAAGAAATACGTTAATAGATAAATTTTATTTATTCATGATTTTAATTTAATATGTATACCTAAAATTCATTACAAGCTATAACTTAATTTTTCTTATAATTTAACATTTCTAGTTATTTCCTAATTAAATTAATTTTTAAAAAAAAGTTATTATAATATGTTTATGTATTTTAAACACTAATATATTATTTTACTTTATTTATTTTATATAAAATTCCCTTAATCCATCATCAATTTTTTCATACAAATTTAACTTTTCCATATTTTGTTCACCGCTATTTTCATTTTTTAAATTTCCTTCTTCATCTATTAAAAATCCTAATTTTATATTTATTATTTTTTTATCTATTATATTTTATTTTTTGGATGGATCATATATATCTTCTATTTATTATTTTGTAAAAAAGTCAAATTAATCATCATATTCTCTTAAAATTAATATAAATTATAGTAAATTAATTTAATTATTATAATTATTTACCCGAAACTTAAGTGAAAATGCTCTAATTTACTAGATTATTCTAATTTTTTCATTATTTCTTACTAAAAAGAAAAATAATTATCCAAAAAAGTAGATTAAATTCCATTATTTTTATCAAATTTTATTCTAAAATCAATATGTTTTAGTTCTTCACAAATTTTCAGGCTCTTAATAAAATATAGTAATTATGAAATACTTTAAATTATTAAAAAAAAAATTTTATTACCTTTGTTTGTTTATCAAACATGGTTATAGTATTTTATTTTTCAAGTTCTAATTGAGAATCTTATTCACACTATGGTAGATTTAATTCAATTTATGATAAAAATATATTGGCATTCCTAAATAATAATANTATTATTAAATATTTATNATTTTTTTAATAAAACTTTTTACTNTAAANTTTTNTTTTCTATTGAATTGTAAACTTTATATTATCTTAAGGNTTGAGACCAAGATTCAATATTTTNTGCTATTGATNCTGTAAACTATTTACTTATTCTACAAATAAATATAATTTATTTTTTATATATTATTTATTATTTATTAAGAATTACGAACTGTTTATATATAATTCAGATAGGTTCGTATTTCTATTTATTTTTTTGTCATAAGCTAAGTATTCTAAAAGGAAATTACTTTAAGGTTCAATAAATTCATATGAACAATTTATAAAAACCCTAACATTAAATATTCCTTTACTATTTTTTTCATGTTGAAATACATTTAAACTATATAGTAAAGTTTTTCTGAAATTTTCTTCATCAGTAAAGTTGATATTCATAACTTGATCATTTCTTAAGATTGATATGAGTTAAAAATAAAATAACTTATAATAAAAATTTAATATTTTTATTTACTCATTTAGTTTAATTTCTATATCTTTTGATGCATATTTTCCCAAATTAAATTTTATATAATTTTATTTGTTATCTTCTTAAAATTTAATTTTAAAGGCCTAATTATTGAGATTTAGAAAGGAAGTACCTTCTCTCTTTTTATTGCTTGGACTACCAGAAAGTAATTCACTACTGCCTATAAAGCTTTAATTTGAAGCAACATCTTTAAAGGATTCGTCGTCTTTTTCTTCTGTATTAGATTAATACGAATAAATTAATATTATTTAATTAATATTTTCTTTATTTTATGACCCCCCAACCTTTAGCATAGGAGATTTAATATTCATTGGAGTCACTCTTCTATGAGATTTTTTAATGCTTTTGTTATTATTAAAAAATTTCATTTATTGTTATTATTAGTTGCACACATTTTCTTATCTCTCAGTTTCTTCTTCTGCAGCATTAGTTGCAAATGTATTTAATAGTTGTGCTTCTGACATTAGTGTAGTTTAGCGAGGTTGGTGCCTATTTTTATAATTATATTCTAAAAGGCCTCTATGAGAGCTCTATAAATTTTCCGAAGAGTATAAAACAGAACTCACAGTATGTTTTCTTGTACTTGATAGGGGTAAGTTCTCACAATTTTAAATAGATTATTATTGCTAGGGTTTTATTTCTTCCAAATTTCCCCACATCCTAATTCCTTGCGGAGTCAAAGAGTCCAATATTAAATTGAAATGAATCAGATATGGATCTCCATCAATATTGCATCCAGAAAGATCAATTTTTTTTTATTCTAAAATAACACCATCTTTTAAAACAATAATATTAAAAATATAATAAATTAATTTTAACTAAATATATAATTTACATTTCTTGAACTTTTGTGTAATCACTTCCAAAACCCCTGGCAAATGATTGGCATATGTTGGATTATTTGCTAAATTTATTTTTAAAACCCTTAATTGGCTATAAGCTTTTCCGTCAACATGAGAAAATGAAAGTAGTCCCTTATAAGTATCTATTTAGAGTGTTCTTCCTATTTAAAATACATCATTCAATTATTTTGAAGACTTTTTTAATTCAATTGCATCTTCTCTTAATTAATAAACACTTTCTACCTTATCTTCAAACAAGAATTTAATAAGAAGGACAGAGTATCTGAGAATTGATATTAGAGAAGAATAAAACCCTGTGATAATCATTATTTTTGTAAAATTTGAGTAATGGACAGTAAAATCAATCTAAGAGTTATTGTAATACTGTATGATGGCCATTGGAGCTGACTAAAATATAGCCTCAATAGTGTCCATTATAATAATATAAGAATTGATGTCCGAATAATATAAAAACGTTATTAGATTTTTTTCTAAATTCATATCAAACTTTACAGATTAAGGCAAATTTTTCCTTTAAGCAGTGGAATTATGCGATTTTCTTTAATTTTTATCATTTATTAATTCTTAATTCATTGATTTTTCAACTGTATAACTGACAATAACATTGTGGCATTTTGTCATATACCAATGTATTACGAAGGGGGCTATTTTTAATTGACCCAATAAAGTAAGTAAAAGGGCCGCATGCAATGATGTTAATGCGTAAAACATAGACCATAAAAGATTATAAAGTGACACTCTGATAGATATATAAAGTCCCTCCCAAAAATTTTGTATTCCCTTTAATTCAATTTCTGTATCTAATTTGAATTGTGAGCGGTATTGCTTTGACTTTCCTAAAAGTATCGACCATGAAATTATCTGCACAATAAGTTAAAATATCAAAAAAAACAGTGTCATATTTTTAATTTATTAGGAAATAAAATTAGCGCTGTAGTAATAGTAAACATCTGAAAATTTATCGTAAAGACCAAGGATTAGTATGAAAACAAATAAAATAAATTTTAATATGAAATCCAATGATCCCCTTCCAACAGTCAAATAATGCCAAAAACTCTTTTAAAAATATTGATATACTCTATCAGTAATATCTATGCAACTGAGAATTTCTACTTCACAGTTGCTATTGCAAAGCCCAACTGCAATCGAGAATTCTCTACTTATTTTATATTCAATTAGCTATACATAGGTCTAATTTGTTGTTTTATTAGTATATGTAATTGTTCCAAATACTCTTTTATTGAGTTATTTTTATGAAACTCCTTTACTAATTTGATATTTAATATAGTTTTATATTGTATATTAATTCATATCTGGGTTTATTTCTAATTCTAATATATCTCCAGACTAAAAACTCATTCCTACCTCTTCATTTATTTATTTTGGTAAATTTAAATTTTCACTGATTTAAAATCCATTATTTGATATCATATACACTCCATTTTAAATATCTTTTTTGGAATTAAATGATCTCAATATCTTTTTAGTACGTGTCATTCTATTTTTATAAAAAATTATACAAATTTATATTTAAAAAAAAAAATTTTTATAATACCCAATTGCAATTTATTAAATTTGAATAAAATCCTCTTTTTAGCACATTTTTTCTATTTTTATAGTAAGGAGATATTTTTTTTCACTTTTTAGCCTTGGCTCTGCAAGAACAAATTTCAAACCCTTAGAATTCTTTAAGTTTTGTATTTTGTATTTATTTACTAATGTAACTGATTTATTTTTTTAGTTTTTGGAAAAATTCATTGAGATATCATTAGATATAAAAGAAGGAATTATATCATTCTTTATCTGATTTAAAAAAGAAAATATAATTTACAAAATGTTTAGATTTAATTTTTTTTTTAATTACCAATTAAACTTAATCTTAGTTCTATGCTAATATTACACAAGGAAAATAGTCTTCATCTTTTTTTACATTAAAATCAATGCATAGTATGCTTCTTATGACAGTTGAAATATTTGTAAATATTATTTTTTAATTTTAGGGATCAATTTCTACCTATAAAATCTAATTTTCTAGCAAAGTAAGGTTTTATTTATTTTCTTTGTTATTAATGGTTTCATCATGATCAGAATATACGATTCCATTTGCCTAAAAAAGATAAGCTCCATGGCCTATATTATCACCTTCAAACTCTAGGTTTTATTCGATAAGTTTTTCTTCTACAGAGAGCTAAATTGTATATTTTTAAAATAGAATAGTATAATAATTATTAAATATTTTAATCAATAATTACCAATTCAACTTCATCTCCCTCTTCTAAAATCATAATACAAGGCTGCAAGTTGCTGATTTGTCGTTGATTGATTTATTCCAATTTTATGGTTAATCTTTTAACTTATTGTTAATCCTCTACATAATATTGCAATTATTACTCTATAATATCATATTTCATCATAATTTTGCTTCCTTATTAAAATTTTATCCCCTATAATCCAAAATTAGAGGATCCATCTCCTAAAAGAAAAAATCCAATTTCTTATTATCCCAATATGGATTTTTCATTTATTTAATAACTAATAGACTCACCCATTTTGGAATCACATATTCTAAATAAATAAATAAATATTTAATTTCAAAAACTATAAAATAATAATCAAAATAAATTTAACATATTAGCGCATACCCAAGTGCAATATTGGCAGAATTTCTTGCTTATTTTATTTCAAATTAAGCTTAAATTATGCAACACTTTCTTTCATCCTATTAAAGTGCTTCTTTTCTCTATAAGAATATCATCTGAAATTAATAAAAAAGTAGTAAATAAATATTTACAATATTGCTTATAAAATTAAAAAAAAAGACAAATAAATAAATAAAATTTACTTTATACTACTATTCGCCCTCACTTTAATATGCGCTACTACTTTGTAAAATAGATTCTTCCTATTCTACTTCCATTATCCTAAGAGGTTAACAAGAAACAGTTGAACCCGTAATAAACAAATCTTCACCCTTTTTTTTAGAAGATAATAGGTATTCTGCTTTGCTTTATATAATTTAACTCCTCTTTTAACTTATTCCAATCGCTATACTAGGGTTATTAAAATCCATTTTAGATATCATAACTTAAAAAATTAATTTTTTAGTTAAAGAAATGGGCTTTTTAGCTAAAACAAATCTTTCTTTATTTTCCTTATTTTTACTGTAGACTTTTTCATCCTCCAACACTTCAATATCTTTATGTGTTTTATACCTGCTTGTATCCCATTCCATATTTATTCTTTTCTTTTATTAGTTTTTTAAATTTATATTGTTAATCAATGAAAAAAATTTAATAACTTAAATCTTGTCGTATTACTTGCTAGAATATATGAGGCAAAACCAAATTTGAAAAAATAAAATTGAAAGCACTTAGTTTATTCGTATATTTATTAGTGTAAGCTAACAAACCTATTATTTACTAAGGCTAACTATCTGTGGAAGAAGAAATTATTTGTGGTTATTTTAAAACAATATCTTTTTTCTAAATAGATTATGAATTCTAAGTGCTACCATTTATTTCAGAGCAGAGCCCAAACCTTTTTTATTATTTTTCATTTGTTAAAAAAGAACAACCTAGTATTAAATATACTTAAGATTTAATTTATCATAAAAAACGAAATCGTAATTACCGACTGCTTGCATATCAGTGTAGTACATACTAATAATTGATAAATAATCATTATTCGCGAAATCGAAAGTTTATGTTATCATTTCATCCGGGCTAAATAAGACTGCTTATATAGATTATATATATTATAGCTATGATATACTTTCTTATTCCATATGAAATTCTAACCCTGAAATTTATGAATATCCTTATAAATCTTCAAAGTCATAATCGATATTAGAAATTTTTTTTCTGCTTATTTCAAAAGGGATTCCATGATTATTGAAATTAACTTCCTTTTGAGCCTAAAATAAAATATTTATATTCATATATTTATTTTAATCTCATTTATATATAAGGATTATAAAAAAATATTTTACAAACTAAATGATTTGTTTTTCATTCTATATAATACAACATGGGTATACAATAGAAAGATCTTTTTCTTGAGAGAGATCAATTTCATAAGATGTATTTTACAAATTATTTATGCATATACTAACTTTCTTTGTTTATTCATTTAGTTTAAAAGAAATGATATCATTCTCTTATATTTAAAATAAGTTATCATCTTTAGTATTATTTTTTAAATCATTTTAACTAAGAAAAAGCTTTTTATTTGATCCAATTATGTAATAACCATGGTTTAATTATGATAATTATTCTAATGAAGTTTCATATTTAGCTAATCGTTGCTAGTTAACTTTATTTTGCTAATTAATTGTATTTAAGTTATCATTTAAATTAATAATTTAATTAGAATATATAATTGTTTTTTAATTTTTATTAGAAGTATGAGGATTGAATAACCTATTAATTGGATTAATAAATAAAATACATTAATATCAAAAAAATTAAAATAATACCCTATAAATATGTGATTCTGTTCTTTTTAAATATTATTGCTTTCTTTAATTTTTGAAGATTATAATTTTAATTCGCATATTTTAAATGAAAATTCTTTATACTATGCTACACTTTTTTCCATTAGAGCCACCTTTAAATAAAAATAATGAATATAATTTCATTATAAAAAACTAAATTAAATTCTTTTAATTAGTTACCTTTAAATTATTTTTTAATTGCATACATTGATTTACCCGTATAGTCAAGGGCTCATTATCAACATGTAATAATTATAAACTAAAATGCTTGTGAGAATAGTCAAGGTGTTAAATTCTTGCAGAATTTTCTTGTTTATAACATTCCATACATAAATCTTAGGATTTTTCTTTTTATATTTCACCAAAAATCATCAATTTTTCTGGCTCAAGTAAATTTTATTATTATTGAATTTCTTACTCTTGATCTATATCTCCGTATTTTTAAAATTTTAACTTTTTTTCTCTTTCTTTACAATCACAATGAAAATAATTCTAATTTTAAGGTATTATTTTATTGCAATTATTGCAAATGCATGGATAATTATCCCATATTTAATTTAACTATTGTTATATTAATTATGAATGACCCAATACATTTTCAGCATATTTTTAAAATGAAATAAGTTTTGATTCTTTATGACATAAAGAACATTCAGTCTTTTTATCCTAAAGTTAACAATACGTAATTAACTTAATATTATATTTTGATATAAAAATTTATTATTTATTTTATTTATCATCAATCAGTAATTTTTTATTTTATAATTAATTAAGAAATCAATATATTAAAACAATTTAAAAAAAAAATTACTTATTTAGAATTTATTATTCGCCCCTTATTTGTTTGGAACTAAAGTTCAACTAATTTAGTTTTATCAGTTCTCCCCATTATTTTAACTATGTATTCTTGATCGTTAACTTCATATTCTTTAAAATTACTAAATTTGTTTAGTTCTATTTTTAGATTGTCTGTCCCTTTGTTTTCATTTCCCCCCTTATTTTAATTCCAGAGCAAAGTTTTAGTTGCGCTATTCATATTTTCATTTCCAAATGCTTATGTTAGCTTTCCTTCAGAATTAAAAAACTAGATGCATTATATTTTTAAGTTTTTAGATTATATTTTTATTCCAGTACAATTTTTTAAATCTTAAAACCCTGTTAAAATATTATTAGCTTTTCCAGTCATATTTTTTAATTCAAATTTAAAAGGCTTTGAAATTATATTGAATTATATAAATTAGAAGTTTACAATAAAATAAAACATATATAATTTGTACCTAAAAAGACCCAATTCGAATATCTTGATTTTCTTGGTTTTCAATTAGGACCCCTTCTATACCAGCTTTAGAAATTTAGAATTACACTTTATTTGCTGGTGTTGGTAACAAATATCTCCTGAGGATGAAGTCTTAATCTGGAAAAAATGGATCGTATTACCCATATAATATATCTTATTAATATGGTAATTTGTCCTAAGAAAGAAAGGATTTTGACAAGGGTAAATGCTGTATATTTTTATTATTCTTTTATTATATTATATGATTGCTTTAAAAATAATCATTATCTTCCAACTCATCATCTATAATAACTTTATCATTCTCTGATTAAAAATAGAATCTTATAATATTTCTGTGAATCCAACATTTTTATTTTAAGAATATGGAGTTTACTCTTACATTTATAAAATATTATTCAGCATCATAATTTTTGTAATATTTTTATTTCTTTTTTAAATTTATTTTTATTGTTTTAGTAGTATGTTTCATCAATTATTATTCGATTATAGACAAGAATTCATATAAATTATGTTATTTATAATATATAAACAATCAATATATTAGGATTAAAATTTTTTTATAATATTAGGATTATTAACAAATTATCATTAATCTAAAATGAAATTTCAACCACTAAGAAACTGTTTGATATTATGCTTACATAAAAAGTTAACTGTATTTATATTTTATTTTTCGTTAGAATAACACTAATTAAATTTTAAATTATCATCATTAATTTAGGCCATATTTTAATATAATTTTAAAATTATTAAATAATAATAGTTGTTAATAACACATAGTGGTTTTTAAATAGTTTTTTCTTTAATATTTCTAATCTAAATTAGAATTTTTAATTAATAGCTTATTATGATATTGTTATTATGACTCACTCAAGTAAATTGTATTACTTATTAGAATACAATATTGTTAAGTATATTATGATTAGTTAATAAATCTCATATATTTTATATTAGAAATTATGATAAAATAAACAATTTTAAATTTAGAAATAAGTAGTTTTCTAGAAAATTAAACCTTATTATAAAGTATTTATCATAATTATATAATAAGTTATTTATTATTTAAAAAACTACAATATATCTATAATATATAAAATATTTTTAACAAAATTTATGATTACTTTTAAGAATAAATAAATTACAATTATATTTTTTGATACTAATATTAAAAATATAAATATTCAATTTTTTATATATTGGTATTATTAGAGTATTAAATTATACACAGAGTATTTGTATCTTATCCAGAAAAGAATTAAATTTCAAAATTTTAATTAAATATTAAGAGACATAAAAATATATATATAGTTTATATATATATATTAAATATATATCTCTCTCAAACGAACAAAATTATTTAATATAATAATATTAATATCAACATTTAATTTATAAATTATAATATTTTTATTATTATAAACTGCACATATATTACTATATAAATTAATATTGCAAATTAAATACACTATTCTATTATTCTTTTTGTTTATGTGATATTTATTAATATAATTGATAAATATACAAAATATGTATAGTATAAATTTTATAAAAACCTTAAGTTTATATAAAAATTTATTATATTCTGTTATTATTTATTTCATTGAATTTAAATATAAGTATATATATATATGTTTTTTTTATAATTTAATTTATTAAGTATAAGGTTTTGATTTCGTTTGATTATAAAAGAAAGAACCCGATCAGAATCGTTCCAATCCTACCACTGTATTTCCCCTCAAAATCGAAATTTATCGGGTAGAAACACTGTGGATGTTCATCGTGAATCGCAAAGGAAAGAAAGTTTTTATGCCTTCCTCCCGATGGATTCGATATCGCATTACGGATTAGAACGTACTCTTTATCATCGCGGGTTGAGTTATTGTCTATTTTGAAGATTAAAATAGAAAGAGATCACTATAGAAATGATCCTGTTTGAGTACAGTCTTAAGAGAAACGAAATTATAATTTTGCCCTTTATATATTGTTTAGCCTTCTTTAATATTATGGGTCTGATTTATTACTATAATAATATTTTAATTAATTACTTTTATATAATTTTATGTTTTCAGGTTAATAATATATTAATTTTATGATTAATTAAACATGTTATTTTTATACTAAAATATTTATTTGATTAAATTTATAAATATGATTGGAATTTATAATTATTTTACTAAAGAAATACTTCTTAACATATTTTATTAAAAATAAATCTATTAATATCTACAAAATTTTAAAATAACTAGAAAATAAAATTAAGATTATTACTTAAAATATTCATTAAACATTAATTGATATTATTATAATATATAAAATATTTTCATTCATAAATTGATAGGTTTTATCAGTATTTATGCATAAAGTTATCACAAATACTCAATTAAAAAACGAATTAAAATAAATAGTAGACAAAAAATTTAAATATTATAATGGAGTCATATAGCGATAAAAAAGAAGTCAATAGAAAAATAATTCAGAAAAAGATTCAGATATCTAATTAGCGCGATTAAATAATTATAAACCAATTATCGAAAAAGTTACTAACTGTAGTTAAATTTATATAAAATTAAATTATTAAATATATTATACTTAAAAAAAAAAGTCTCATAAAATAATTATAAATACTGGGATTTAGTCTAAGAAAGAAAAAAATAAAAGGAAGGTATATATAAATAGAATAATAATAATGAAAGGAGAAATAAATTTTAAGAAAGTGAAAAAGAAAAGTAAAAAAGAGAATAATAAGAAAAGGATTAATTGTAGTTTATAATATTGAAATATGTATAAAAAATTATGAATTACTCACTAATATTTTTATATTTTTAAAACCTAATATTAATCTTTGAGTAATAATATTTATTTTATTTTGGTAATAAAAAGCATATTAATATATATGAAATCCTAACAATAAAAATAAGAAACAGATATAGAAAAAAAAAAAAAATTATGATAAATTTTGTATTTGAATTAACAATATTTTATACACAAATTTCCATGCATATCTAATAAATAAACATAATGGATATAATAAGTTTTATATAATAATTGATTTGAAATTTTATTTCTTAATTCCAAAATGATTTTATATTTAATTATTCCATTCTTAAAACAAAAAGCAAAATATAAATTATATTAGTGATGATTTTTAGTTTATTAATATTTTTCATTCCAGTATAATATAACATGTATAATAATTATATTTATAAAATAAATAAATAAAAATAAAGTAAAAATAATATTTAAAATAATAATAATCTATAACAAATTTACCATATTATATCATATAAATCAATTCCAAGAATTGTTTTTATACCATTATGAGAATGACACAAATTATATGCAATAGGATTAATTGCATACTGCAATTATTATTATATGTAAGCATATTTTAAGAAAGAAATATAGACCATGAGTAATATTAAAATTTATTATTTATTTAAATATAAACTATATGACCTATATTATGTAAACATTCAGATTTCATGGTCGAAAGTTGGGAAGAACTAACTATTTTAATTATATAATTAAATGTACTCCTACTGTTTCTACAATAGGACTGCCTCCACCATACAATACTTATTTGATCCAATCTGATATAACAAAATTTCATTATGGACAATCTTAATGTGGAGCTTTAGGGGTTTTAAATGGTGATTTAAATTTTATAAATGTATTTTTACTTATAGAAAATGGATAAGATAATTGCGTCATTAAAATATTGATGTATAAAAGTGTTAAGATATAAGCTCAACTAAAGAATATTTAGACTTTAAATCTATCAAAATGGAAAATAATTAAATTGTAGATGATATATCAGTTAAAGGATATCTTGATTTGCAAGATAATTCAATAAATTTTATAAAAGTAACATTATTATAATTATTATATTTATTAGTTAATCAAACCAAATAAATAAAAAAAGATTACGGAAATTGAAGATGTTATAATTAAAAATATAGTAATTTAAAAATAATATTTTGCAACAAATATAAATAAAATTACGAATATCATAATTCTTGAAAACTTATTATTTAAAAATGGTGAATCGTAAGGATTATTTATTTAAAACTCAGAAAAAGTTGTAATCAATAACATAACATTTAAAAATATGGTGGCTAATATTGGACATGTTATGTAATTTTAATTAATTAAAAATCTAACTATTACCAAGATGCTATTCTAATCTAATATCGTAGGCCGTATTTTATAAATATTAATTAAGATATTTTAATTCTATTTATTTAAATATAAATATGTTTTTATAGATAACACAGCTCTTATTTACTTTTAATTTATAACTCAATATTTAAAACTGGATAATTGCATTATTTAAAATAATTATACAAATACAACTAAAATATCTATTGATTCAGGATGTAAACATTAAGGAATACTCATTTTAAATTTTTAATAATATTATTTTTTAAGTGATTTATGGTTAAGGAAGTACATATTATGAGATATCAAATATAATAATTAGAAATAATTCATAGATATAAGGATATGGTAATGTTACATCATAAAATAACAATTACTATAATGATATTTTAAAATATAAGCGATGATAAAACTAAAAGATGCAGATAATCTAATATTTAGAAATGTTTAATTTTAAGAAAATATTTCTGGAAAAGATAATTTTTTTGCTGAAAATTCAAATAATATAACTATAGAAAATTGTATTTTTATCAATAATATGTAAATTATAATTTTCATATACTAATTTCTTTAAATATTTCCTATACAATGTTAAAGAGCTAATATTGATGGGGGAAGTGGTATTAGCTTATTAAATGTTAATATTTTCAATGTAATATCTAGTAAATTTATAAATAATATTGGATATAATGGAAAGGCAGGTGTAATAAAGCTTTAAAATGTTGATAATTTAAAATGGGAAAATATTGAATTTAACAATAATTAAGTAAAAATCTTGATTAATTTATATGACTTAAATGTTTTCTTTATTTATAGGGAATTAATAGTAATGTAGCTTTATTTTTTTTTGATGTTGGTAGAAATTATACTATTACTAATGTATAGATACACAATTTTGTATAATAAAGCAATATATTATCCCAATTCAATTAAATTTAAAATCTTAGTATTCTAAAAATGGTTGTTAATAAAAATATAAATTTCAAAACCACCTTGGTAAAATTTAGCTAATGTGTCAATACTTCTCTGATTAATGTTGAGTTTGCTAATAATATTGTTGGTTCTTTGGGCGGGGCAATTACATTTGAAATGTGTACAGTTATCCTTATACTATCATCTTAATTTAGTAATAATTAGGCTTTGGATGTTGTAAGTAAAAGTTTTTTAGAAAACATTAATAAATTAATTTTGTTTATTCATAGGGAGGAGGCGCTCTTTATTTTTTAAATTTTAATTATAATATCACTATACATTCCTGCACAATAGAAGGTAATATGTCAGGAGGTGAAGGGGGAGGGGTTAGTATTTTTTAAAGCAATATAATAAAAATTATAAATACAAATTTTAGAAATAATAAATCTAACTTAACAGGAGCATTAATTATAAGTCAATGTAAACAAATTGAAATTAATAATTCATTATTTATAGAAAACTAAGCTGTCTAACATGTAGGAGGTAAAAATAAAAATTTCAAATTTTTATTGGTATTAACTTTTTATTAAAACAAAGCCATAAAATTAATATCCAGTGAAGATATCAATATTATGGAAATATAGGTTTTAAATAATGTTTCTTAAGGAAATGTGGGAGGATTATCTTTAGAACTCATTAAAAATATAAATCTATCAAATTCAACAATTATATAAAACTAGTGTAAAAGATAAGGTGGTGGAATATCTATAATAGGAGGATTTGGGTTTATGAAATTAATATAAATTTAATTTCAAAAAAACAAAGCGTTAGAAAATAGTGGGGGTTCAATAGCAGTTTAGGATAATAATTCCGAATTTATTATTAAAGACTCATAATTTGAATTAAATGAAGCTAGTGAGTCTGGTAATATATAAATAATTTTTAGTATTAATTTATTTACAAAAAATATATATTCTTAGGAGGAGCAATTTATGCATAAATATTTTAAGATATTAAAATACAAAACTGCAAATTTTAGTAAAATAAATCAAATAAAAAAGATGTAAAATTATATATTTTCTATTTTTTATTAAAATTATTGAAAAACTAATTATTTTAGGGCGGTGGAATTGCATTTTTTAAAGGATAAAAAGCATTTATTAGTAACTCCACATTTTATTCTAATTAAAATCTTTAATAAGGGAAGGGAGGTAATATATACTTCTAAGAAATGCAATATTTGTAAATTAGTAATAGTAAATTTCAGAATTCTAGTTTATCAAGGTATGGATCAAATATTTTTGGAGAAATTTTTTCGAAATTCGAAATAAATAATACGTAAATATTAAATAATAAAGCTATAGTTTCCGGGGGGGTTTAGCATTGAACTAAGGTGATAAATTGTTATTAGAAAATACAATATTATCAGAAAATTCAGCTTTAGAAAGTGGGGGTGGAGTTTATATATAAGGTTTAAAATATTTAAATATTTAAAATTCTATAATATCCAATAACTCTGCTAAAGCACAACATAATGAAGAATATTACGGTAATAGAATTGGAGGGGGATTATATTTGGAATAATGCAATGAAATAAAAATATAAAATAGTTAATTTTTGAATAATATTGCTGGATAAAGGGGAGGGGGTATATTTATATCGGGAAGTAATTATATAAAAATTAAATATAGCTTAATTTCTAATAACAAGTTATAATTTGATGCAAATATGTGGCTTCATTAAAAGAGTATAAATTATACATTGTCTTAGGGTGGAGGAATTTATATAGAATCAACAAATGCTTAAATATTATAACATGCTATAAATTTAGATTTGTATGAAATTACTTTTTAAGAAAATGAAGCATCTAGTGGAAGCGCTTTACTCATTTATCAATCTTTAAATACTTAATTTATTTCTAATATATCAAATATTGCATTAAATTTAAATATAGGAGATATAGGTGCATACAAATAATATATTATCATATTAAAAATGTCAATTTTCGATTTTTAAAATTTTTTAGGAACAGTTAGGTTATTGGGAGAGGAAAATTCTAATTTAATACAAGATCTAAAGGTTGCAAATTATTAAAAAAATACTTTAAAAATTGGATAATCATAATTAGAAATAGGATATCAAATCAACGAATAAAAATCCTAGCATAATAATTTTAATTTCTAATTATGTATCCCAGGAACTTATTTACAAAAGGGTGGAAAATAATATTGCGATTTATGTCCATAAAACTCTGTTTGCTTAGGGGGATATATACCTGTCGTTCCAAAGTATGATTAAACACTATATTAAATTAATATTTAGTTATTTGTTATATTTTTATTAGAAAAGGGTATTGGAGAAAAAACTCCGCAACTAATCAAATAATAAAATGCCCTGTATAATCTGGCAAATACTGTCTTGTAATTTCATCTCATTTATATAGATATTGGATCACTATAATAATTGTTTACCTATTTATTTTAGGGTAATGATACATGCTAGTAAGGTCATAAAGGGATTTTATGTGAGGAATGCGACTTAAATAATGGTTGGACGAAATCTTTTTCTTAACAGTGTTAAAAATGCCCTTCAAAGAGCAGATAATATACTGAAATATCTGCCATTTTTATTGGATATATGATTTTAATTATGTTTACAATAGGTTATATTAAAAACCACTAAAACATTATATGCCAAATCAATTTATTTTATTTAATTAGATAAAGTAAAATCCAGACTTGAAGAAAGAAATATGAAAAAATATCTTGTAAAAATTTGGAATTACTTCCTTATTTCTGAAAATTAAGCCACAGGTATAATTAAAATTTTCATAAATCACTGTCAAATCATCTACATAAGTACTGAAGTAAATCTTCCATATTTTGCAATAGGAATAGTAGGATTTATATGTAAAATAAAATATAACTATAGTAAATATAGAATAGAATTTTGCTAAATTTAATTATTATTCTTAGCTAATCCAGGATAAAATGCTGGAAGTAATATAACATGTTTGCAAAAAAAAGATTTAAATGAATAGTATGCTTAAGTAGAACAGTCTTTAGTAGGAGGTTTTGTGGAGTTTATGCTTACTTTTATAATAATACTTATCTATTTGATCTTATACAAACTAAAGATATATAATAAACTAGAGAAATAAGGACTTTTGATTTCATCATTTTTGGTGGCATTTATAATGATATGTAAGAAATATTTTTAAAGAAACTAATTTTATTTTAGATTTTTCTTCAAATATAATAGAACCTGGAATCATAAAAAACGCATTTAAATTTTTGATGTGCAGAAAAATAGGGGAGAAAAAATACTCTATTTCAAGCACAGTAATTGAATGCAGTAGTGAGAGCTACTTAAAAATAGTTTTACCAATTTACGGATGTTTATTATTTATATTATTAATTTTAATTCCTTCTATCTTGTTTCACATATTATACAAAAGAAGAAATAATTTAAATTAAATATAAGTTTAAAGATATTATGGAATTTTAACTCTAGATTTCAAATATAAGTAGAAAAATTATTTTTTATATAAGTTATTTTTATTCGCTCATACTTTTATGCATAATAGATTTTGGTATTGGGAATTTATCAACCTTTTCATTAAAAGTTTAATAGCAGGGATATCTATGCTTTTCATTGATCACTTTATATTTAAAACTTGTTTTATTACTGCAGTTTTGTTGTGTTAATGTGTTGCCTTACACATATTTAAGCCTTAAAATAGTGGAAAAATTACTAAATTAGCCATATTCTCTAATTTAATATAAGTTTTGACATTTTAAGTTTCATTATGCAAATAAGAAGAATCACAATAAGATATGTATTTTGTGATAATCCTTGGATAAATTATTCTAGTTTTAGCTAACTTATGGTTTTTTTATAAAGTAGTTTATCTTATATATCCTCATTTACTTAATAAAGGGTACTAGTACTTCATAATAATATTTAGAAATAGATTGTCTGAAAACTATTGGGGAAAATTTATGGAAAAATAAGATTTAAAAACAGAAGCAAATTCAACTGGCTTAAAGTGAGAAGCAATTTTTAAAGATTTAAATCTTTGCGTAGGTAAAATGATTTAAAAGATATAAGGTCAGACTAGCTATTTTTTGAATTGGAAAAACATGAAATGATGGAGAAAATATTGAATGAAAAAGGCAGAAAATCGGTTATAATAAACTGTAATTAGGCTGGAAATAATTTATGGCTGAAATAACATATTCAAAGAAGTCTAGCTTTTTCTCAGAATACAATAATAAGTTCAGTGAAGAAAAAAAATAATAATTTAAATAATAACAATTCTATGAAAATAGACTTAGCCATGAATTAGGACTATAATATAAATTAGTCTGGAAGTTAAATATAACTTTTAGATTCAGAAAGGAAAATAAATTCATTTAACAATCTACTTGTAGAAATTAAATAAAGTAGTTCGTATATATAAAAAAGATAAAGAGGCCCATAATATATGAATAAAAATAATCAGCTTTAAGCTAAAATGTGAATGGGATAATATATATATTATTTTCTACTTATAATATTAGTAAAACAATAATGATTAAATATAATTAATATAATTTTTTATTTATAATATTCTTTTTCTTTTTATATTATTCCGATACATATATACTATATTTAAATTTTACCAACAAAACCTATTCATTTAAAATATACCGCTCAATTTTAGCAAATTATTATTAATAGAGTATTAACCATTAAAATACATATATTTAAATAGAAGCAATATTAGCAATCATTATTTTGAATATACAATATATAATATTTACTCTATTTATTCTTTCATTTTAATAATTTTAATTATTCAATATTTATTGAAAAAATAGAAACAAACTTTATCGTAGTAAAATAAAAAAATATAATATTAATATTATTCAACAAAACAGGCAATGATTTCTTAATAACCCTTAAGTAATGCAAAAAATTAATCGCAATATTCTTTAAACGAAGATTCTATAGAAGTGGAAATCCTACCTAATATAATTCAATAACGTAAAATTGAGAGAAACCTGCATCGTTAGTCTCGTTAATAAATTGGATAAAGAATGCCAGGTGATCCAATGAATTATAATGATTTTGATAAATAAGTTGTTATAGACACAAATAAATATGGATTTTTTGGAAAAGTAATTTAATTCTAATTTTGATTTTAATATTTTAAATTGTGAAAATTACTTTTAGATTGGAAGTTAAATCAAAGAATTTTTTACAAGAGGAAGCAATAATAAATATAGCAATGAATTCTAATAAGTTGAAAATAAGAATAAAATTCTTGAATAAGATTTGCAATAAGGAAAAATATTTAATGAATTATTTATTAATAAATAGTATCAAAATGGTAAAAATAATAGTATATTGTAAAATGAGAGAAGTCATATTTTTAGATAGTCATAGTAATAAAAATACTAAAATAATGATACCTTAAATAATGTTTAATAAGAATAAACAAGCCAATCATAAGAGAAATAGATTTCTTGCTATAATATAAATAATTCAAACACGACAATTTCGTTTTCGTAATTCTTTTTATTGATTATTTTATAAGTGTTTGATATAGAAATATATATATTTTAATTTTAGTGATTCTCAAATTTAGTAAAATAAAAACAATAATAATAGACAATCTTAAAAAGTAAATATGTTATCTAACACTAAAAGAGGATTTCATCGTAAAAAAATTTTTGTTACTACTATGATAAAATTTTATTTATTTTTTTATTGCATAGACGGAGGGGCAATGAACCTTTCTAACTATCTGGGAAATTCATTTTAGGAAAGTTTTGTGAAAATAGGAAATAATTAAAATTCAACTCTAAATTAGTAAATGAAATAAGATTCTATTCCACCATCAAATTATGGCTCTCAAATATAAAATTAATTATAAAATGAGAGCAAAAATATCTCAGAAGAACAACAAATGATCGAAAAAACTAGACTTTACTCTTTCTTTAATGAAAATAGCTAAGATGAAAAAAAAGCAATTTAATCATAAAATGTAAATTTTTATATTTATAATAGTTTCATAATGTTTATTTTTTAACCAGCATAGTCAACATCAATTTATCGATTGGAAAAAATAATTTGAATCTAATAGCAATATAAGTAATAATAAAAGGCTAACTTTAAAAGAAAGAATCAAAAATGAATAGCAAACTAAAGAAAATTCTAAAAAGTCAAATTTTTATATGGCCATTGATAAGTCATAATTGATTGAAGATGTACTTTAATTAGCTTTTTCAGAATCTTCTGCTCTTTTAGATCCTTATCAGAGAGAATATTATGTGAATAAATTGTTTAAATTAAGAGTAATTAATTAATAAATTATTAATATAAAATAGTAAGTTTTCTTTTTATTAGGGATTCCCATCAAAATAAATGTGTACTATAGGTACAATGACTGACTCAGAAGATGAAAACGATGTAAATAATGAAATTGATATGAAAATAAAAAGAATCAATACCAATAATAAAAATATTTCCTCTTCATTTATATTTAAAAATCCATAAGGCAATTCAGTAACTGAATAAAAGTAAATGAGTTAAAAAATAGAATTAACTGGAAATAAAAAAATACAAAAAGATACAGTTTCTTTCACAATTTAATCGTAAAAAAAAGAATTAACTTTTATTAAAAATAATGATTTAGAAGAGTAAATTACTAATGATAAAGAAAACCATAATAAAGATAATTAAACATAAACATAAATTTTTAAAAGTAAAATTAGATTAGTAAAAATATAGAACAAGAAAATCACTCGGAAAAATAAACTTTTTAAAACAACACCCTATTTAAATAGAATTAAAAAATATCTATAAAAGTTCCTATTTTGGATAATAATACCAATGAATTAGAAGATAAAGAATAGTAAAGTAAGATACAAAGTTTGGGTAATAATACAGAAAATATATTTTCTGAAAGCTCTTCTAATTATTAAAAGAAAAGTTTATAACCTGATAAATTATTAGAATAAAAAAATATTATACTGAATAATGAAGTAGTATTATAATTAAATGAAGAAAAGAAATAAAATAATGAAAGTATAGATGATAATAAAAATAAAAATTAAAGAATTATCAAAGAAGATATATAAGCTAAAATGGAATAAAATAAAAAAGAAATTACATAATAAGATTAAAAAGAATAGCATAAGTTAAATCTATTTAGCAATAACTAAAATAACATGTAAGCTAGTATATTAGGTTAAATATCCTCTATAAATAATAATAAAGATATTGAAAACGATATATCATTTAATATATTTAATAATAACAGTAAAAACTCTTAAAATAATGAGAATGATAAGACTAATAAAGATTAAAAAGAAGAAAAAATATAATAATAAAAACCTTAGTAGGTATGTGAAAATGAAAATGAAAATATTAATATTAAAGGACAAGATAGTATTTATAATAAAGTAAATAGTTAAAGTAGCGACTCTTAAAATTAGGAATAAAATGACACAGTTTTAGTAAAAAAGCTATTAGGAGAGGATAAATAAATACTTAATAATAATGAATATGATATTAACTAATCTTAAAAATCTTGCAATTCAGAGTAGCTTGACATAAAAAGTTCATCATACAATTCTGATAAAAATAATTAAAAAGTTAAGATAAAACCTGTTACCAGCATTTATGAAAATGAAGAAACAAAGCCTTTGGTACAGCAGTAATAATAAGAAGTAGTTTAAGAGAGACGCGAGTAGCAGTAATAATAAATTTAAAATGCTTAAAATAATCCTTTTCTAATAAAGTAAAATAATAATGAAAATAATAGCACACCAAACATTTTTTTTGAAAAAAACAACAATAGCTAGTAATAATAAAATACCATTGAAAATTAATAAAATAATAAATAAACATCTAATTTAATGTAGCTCATTTAACAAGAAATAAAAAATGAAAACAAACTCCAATTTAATAATAATTCTAATAACAATAATTAAAATAATTTATTTGTCAACAACAACAATAATATGTTTAATAATAAGTCTTAATAATCCTAACAATCATAAAATATCAATAACAATAGTTAATAAAGTATAAACCCCTTTGCAATAAATGATAACAACAATATAAATACATCATAAAACTTAAATCCATTTGCAAACAATAGAAATAATAATAATAACAACAATAACAATGTTGCCTTAAATCCTTTTTAAGATAATACTTTCAATTAAAATAATTATAATTAAATGTAAAATTAATAATAAAATTAAAATAACTCATTTTAATAGTTATAATAAAATTTAGTCTTTTAATAACAAGATAATAACAATAATTTACAAATTAGAAATAATAATATTAATTAAAACTATGGATAAATGATAGGAAATGATGGAGGAGATATGATGACAGAAGATAATAATAATATGATCACAGGAACGATGCAGTAAAATCAATAAAACAATTACTAAAATAATATATTTACATAATAAAATTAGTAATAGTTATAGTAATAATACATTTTCCCTATAAATAATAATAATTAATAATAATAAAATAATATTTTTTAGCCAATATAATAATAAAATAGTTAATAATAATAGTTTAATAATAATATCTTTTCACAAAAACTTAACGAAAATCAAAATAAAGATAATATATTTGGTGGAAATAATTACAACAATAATAATTTAGGAAACCCATAACTATATCAATAGTAAAGCACTGTATAAAATGCTCCTAATCCTTTCACTAATAACTCTATAGCAGCAGCAGGAAATGCCTTTGGAGCTAAGGGAAATTAGGACACAACACAAAATTTAATGCAACAGTAATTAAATAGAAACATTAAGGGAAAATAAGGTGGTAGTGGTCAAAGTGCATATATTTAAAATATTTTTAGAAATTCCAAAAATAATAATGGCGGTCGAATAAATAACTGAAAAATAAAAAATATTCTATTAGAATAAATAACTGAATAATATAAAATATTATATATTAAATAATATCTAAAAAATACATTATAAATCGAATATTTATCTGTTTATGAAACTTTATACGATTGTGCATTATATAAGTATCATTTTAATTATTGAAATACAAATATAAAAACATTTATAATATTATAAACTTTAATTTTGTGATTAAATGAATAAAAAAAAAAAAAATTATATAATTTAATTAAAAATCCGGTAATTAATTTAATTTTGTATAAAATAAATTATATTTATATATAATAAGAATATAATTATTATAAATTTATAATAATATGTTTAATATTTATTGAGTAAATTAAAATATAATCTAAATTTATATATATGAATTATTAATTATAATTTTTTAATTTCATTTTTATTTAAATAAATAGGAGTATTTACTACAATAATAAATTATAGATAAATAAATCCCAAACTTAATATTTATTATCAAGCAAATAAACTATCAATCTAGATTCAATTTAAATTTACTAAAAAAGTGAGCAACTATGTATGGTAATAGATTATATAGAAAATTACTATCCTCATTATTTTTAATCTTTTATCATCAAGTGAATTCAAAATAATCCTATTTATTTTATAAAATTCTTAATTTTTTCCATATTAATAGGTTTTTCTAGATAATATTTAAATTCTTTTTAGTTTTATCATCAACAAGTCCAGTTGTTGCACAGAAAATAGTTTCTTTTTCAAACTTATGCAAATTTAATTCTTCATACAACTATTATATTTTCCTTTTGGCTTCAAATCCATTCATACCAGGCATATTAATATCTAAAAATATGATATCATACTTGCTACAGCATGTTCCATTTGTTTTTAAAATTTTTAATTTATTTTTTCTATGGATTATATTCCTGAATTGGCTTCATCAATATAAAAATCTAAAAAGATATAGAATAATATTATAATTTAAATAATACTTTATTTGTTAAAATAATATTTTAAACTATTACTTAAATTAATTATTTCCTTCCTTAGTAATTAAAATTTTAAAGCATTTATATTCAATTATTCATCATCTACTATCAGTATAGAAGGACATATACATATATTTTTATAGGAAGTCTCTTCATCTTGATTAGTAGATTATTTTTATTTTTAATAACTTTATTATTCATCTTCTTCTTCTTCTTCTTCTTCGTCATCATAATAATCTTCTTCATTATTATCTAAGCTATCAGATAACTACTTATTTTATGATAATTATTCACTATTTTCACAAAAACTATCTTCGTTACTATTACTTAGATTAGAATTCTCTTTTTTCTAATTCTTACTTCCTTAAAAATTAGATTAAGGTTAGTTTAGACTTAGTTCGCTTGGGTCTTATTACTTAAAAAAAAAAAAAAAATTTATAACTTACAGATAATTATAATTAATTTGTATACCATTGTGCTATTGGGGTCGCTATTATTTACTATAAATTATGGAGAGTCTCCATTATAATTAATATTATAATTTAAGTTATAGTTAGGGAGCTATTTAAAAATAGCCTCGCCAGTCATTGTACTTCTATTACTACTGATAGGGGATATGTAAACTTTTTTATATTCGCTTGCTTAATAACAATTACTATTCTTAACATAAATATTGTTGTTGTTAATATTGTTATTTATTTTATTTTTTGATTATAAAGCAGAATTAATATTATTATTGCCATTGAAGTTTTATTAGGTACTTCCTAAATTGCTTTCAAGATTTTGACTGTTTTTCTTTTAATAAAGCATAGTAGAGTGCTTAGATTGATAGCGAATATCTTATGTAATTTCAGTTTTTAATCCTCCCCTATTTTCAAAGCAAGGAGTTAGAGCTTCTTCCAACTGCCTGTGTATAGATGTTCGAGATACTTATTTGTTACCCTTTTATTTACTTATTTATTATGAAAATAGATGGGAAAGCTATTAAATATTTTCAGAATTTAATATATTAGAAAATATGTGTTTGTTAGTTGTATTATTTTAATTTAATTTTTGCTGCTAAATCTACAAATAATTTTGATTTTATTAAACATCTTAAGTAAGCTTTATTTCATCTTCTATTTCAGATTCAATAAATTCATTACTCTAATACTTTTAGACTATATGTTCAGGCTCTTAATAATGTTCTTCATGGTTTAGTTCTTAAATAACCCCTTCCTACTTTTTTTTTTTTTATTTTTTTTCTAGTTAACTTATTAGTAGTTTGATTTTAACTGAAATTACGGTTTATATTCAGGAGCAGTTGGGGAACATTACAGACTTGTCAGACTATCTTATTTTTTGTAAAAATATTCATTTTCACCATTTAAATAGGCTTCTGAATGGCTATAGTCAAATACCAAAAAACTAAAGCTAGATCCTCTTTAATTTACACCATCATCACCCTAATTGCTTTCTACATTTAAACTATTTTTCCCTTCCCAGTGTTTTTCTATTAATTTTTTCTCTTTCTCACTCATATTATTAAGCAAACTTTTGCTCTATTATTATGTATACCATAATCAAAAATAGTTTAATTTATAGTTAATTTTACCAATTTTGAAGATATCAATAGTCCAAGGCCTACCCCTTTCGGATTTAAAGCATTTGTTTACTAAGTAGAGCTTACTTTAGAAAAAACTTTAAACAATTTCTTTTGTCCCTCTTATGAAATTCCAACTCCCGAATCTTTGACCGACAGTTTATATAAATTACAGTCAATTTTTTCGACCATAATTTTTATGTATCCTTCTGTAGTGAATTTAATACTGTTTTGAATTAAATTTGTTAAAATCTATTTAAAATAAAAAGAATATGTATTATACTACATATATTTATTTTAATAAAATATAATTAAATATAATAGTCACCTGCCTAATTCTCTACTGATCAGATGTTATTACTTAGGGTATTTCGGTTTCTTTCATATCTAAAATTAATTAGATATTGCTTTTAATTGCTTTAAAGAACATCATTTCATAGATTTCATGTAGCATTTAATTAAATTTAAATTTTTAATGAAGAATTTTAAATTTTCCTGCATCTATTTGACTTGAATCGAGTAAATCTTGTACTAAATTCTCTATTTATTTACTGCTTTAAAAGGTCAAATTCAGGTCTTTAATAATCTACTTCACATTTTCTCCCACTTTAGGACTGTTATCAGCAGTGTATTACTTTTTCAAAAAATCTTTTTTTGAAATCCTCTTTTATAAATCTAAATTATTTATATCTGTTTTCGCTTTTTCTAATGTAGGACATATATAATTTAGCTGATTTCTTATTTCGTGTGCTTTAGTGTTATTATTAAATAATAAATTTTATTTAATAAAATTATATAAAATATATTTAAACAATAGATCTATCTTATAATTATAGTTTAAATATTTTACCTACATTAGCCAACATAGTTTTCTAGTTTTCTAATTTTAGCTCGTTTTATTTAAGCCTTTCTTCGTTAGACATATTTAAAATGTAGCAGACTACACCATGACTATTTTTATAAATGCAAGGAGTTAAGACAACTTCATAAAGATTTTGAATAGAAACATAATTAGAATTTTTATTATTAGATATATCCATTTAGCTTCCAGCTCCCTGTTACTATTACTATTCTGTGTGTAGACAGAAAAAGTATTTTGATTGATTATCTACCCAATATTCGGGTGGGAATAAAGGATAACTTTCTTTAATTTCTTTTTCTCGTTCTCTTTCGCTATTGCATTACTAATATGATTGCTATTATTAATTATTTATGTTAATTACTCCATTCAAATTATTCAATTGAACATTTCTTTAAGACGAAACTGTGTCTGAAATTTGACTGTGCATCAATTTTTAACTCATATTGCTGCCACATTAATATATATCTTACTATTAAGGCACCTTTATCCAAGTTAATGAAAGCTAAATTATCATTTCTTTTATCTTTTTCAATATGCTTGCTTTATTTTATAACCTTGAAGCCAATACCTGATTCTCATGAATCATTGATTTTGTAATTTATGACTCTTCATTAGAGTTATAACTATTTTCTCCAGGTTTTAACTGCTAAATTCTGTTATTATAACCTTATTTTGAAGAAAATTATTTATTTTTTTTATTGCCTGCTGCTGGCCTTTAGCTGCAAATTGAGTTTTGATTATAGTGAGAACCATAATCTATATTGTTACACAAAACTTCATCTTTAAATATAATGATAAATAAAATATATAAATATATTATTTAATGATTTATTACTTTTTTTTTCTAAAGATTTAGAATTTTATTAAAATGTAAAATTGGATAATTATTAATTTGAAAATGGGTTAAAGGATTGCTACATGGAAGTTTATTTGGGCTATATACTTTTTACATCATTGCGAAATTATAGTTTTTAATTTTTATTTTATTCATTGTCATGCTATTCTTATCTTTCTTATTATTTTCCTTTTTCTTATAAATATTTTTCAGTTAGAGAGTGAAATTGATGGCTCTCATCTCTTTCTTTATCTTCTTCGACTTCTCTAATTTGTTTATCACTATTATAAAGATTATTACTACCATTATTTGTGATGACAACATCATTTTAGTTAAAATTGACAGGGGAACCATTTTTGGAGTTCTTTTTTGAAGACATCCTTGGACTAGGACTGCTGCCCATATCACTTATTTCATCATCTTAAACTCTGGGTTGACAAACTTATTTAATTTAGATATTGGTGTGAGATACTATAGATTTTTTGTATTTTAGACCTGGAATCAAGCTTAGTTATTGATGAGAATCTAATACTTGCTACTTTTACTATTGGTATGACTCTTATGATTTGTTATTACTATTGTTATCTATGATATCAGAAGTTTGTTACACATTGCTTTAAGTGATATCTACAAAATTGAATGCATAAATATAATAATTTTAATTGTTTAATAATATTTTATACTTATTATTTTTAGTTTATCTAGAAATTTCATCACAAAATCAGTAAAATATTTCTCAGTTGGGCTTTTATTATTGCTGGATGATCTATTACCATTTGTATTATTATTGTTATATTATTAAATACTAATACTGGTAGCCAATCCTCCAACATTGGATTTTTAATTAGTTGACTAATTAGGATGTTCCCATTATTACTGCTATTAAGCTAAAAATGATTCAAACCCTTCATTGAAAAAAAGAAGATTCATATTTTAGCTGATAATGAAAATTGGTTATTATTTAGATTTTTTCAAAATTTATGAGAAAAAGTTATTGTTCTATACATTACTATTACTAATATTATTGCCATTAATTTATTATTATTATGTGCTGCTTTTTAAATTTCCCACACTATTTTGGTTAATATTATTTTGAGTAAATTAGTTGTTAATATTGTTATTGCTATTTTATATTACTGGGTCTATAAAATTAAGATTTTTCATTGTAGGTGTTTAATTATTATACAAGCTACTTAACAAATTATTATTACTATTATACTATTATTATTTTAATCCATTCGCATTATTAGAGAACTAAATATCTTCTGTTTTACTATTATTATTTAAATTTGCCAGACTTTAAGGAGGTACATTATAATAGTTATCAATGGTATTGTTAATTTATTAATTACTATTATATAATTTATTATTATTTATTTTATATCCTTTTTCCAATTCTTTCTATAAATTATTTAAATTTTAATTTTTATTTTCCCTATCTGTGTAATTCCACTCTCCAATTAAAGCTAATCCGCCTTCTCTATCCTATAAAATATAAAAACTAAAATTATATAATTAAACTAGAACATTAAAATTACTGATGTATATTTTTCAATAGAATTTTATCGATTTTATTGTCTTGAATTAACAGCAGTTGATCTATTATTAGGGTATATATTGATATTATTGTTATTTATAATATAATCATCACTAAATTTATTTTCTAAAATATTATTATTATTTTTATTGTTATCTAATAAATAAAGATGAGATAATTATTTAGCATCATTTTTAGTATAGGATAGATAGCTATGGTTTTAGATAATATCTTATTATTTATTTTAATTTTAGTTTATTTCTATTATTTTCTTCTTTTATTTCAATTCTCCATATGTTGATAAATCTTATTGCTCCTATTAAATTTCTCCAAAATTTCCGTAATTATTATATCGAATTTTTAGCATTAGGAAACAAAAAACGCCCAGAAAGAAAAATTCATAAAGAATCAAGGCAATTCCTTACTTAATAACAAAAATATTAACATACACTATTTCAAAAAGTACAAATGGCCCATATATACACAAGGAATTAAATAAAAATATTTACTGCAATACAATCCAACTCCTTAATAAGAAAATCAGAATTGAAAAAAACTGTTTTAAATGGTTTCATTTTCATCTAAATATCCTAATTTATTTTAATTTGCATATATTTTATGATGTTAAACCATTACATGAGTAAATAAAATGTACTATCCCAAATATAAAATAACATGTAAAGCTACCTCAAAAGTACGATTTCTGAAAAAATATTGTTAACACTATTATTATATGGCACTCTCTTAAACTTCAAAATAATAAAAAAAATCAGCAAAAAAACTGCATAATAGACTATACCTACTATTATCATTATTTCTAATATATTATACTAATAATCAATTTCATTCTTAATTTCTGAAATTGTTTATCCATCTATATATAAATCACTGTAGTCATTATTTTATTCTCCTTTATTAACTACTATTAATTAGACTTTTCCATGTCTCTCTTCTATCACCTTGATTTACAGCATCATGAAAGCAAAATCACATAATAAAATTATATGGCAAATTTTCATCATATCTGTAATATACTAAAGAAGACTTGTGTTGGGGTTTAGAGAATCTTGGCATAATTTTTATAGCAAGCTTTTATTTCCATTTTCGCTATTTTAGTTTTAATATTATAATTTATCATCTTATTATTAATTAGAAGGCATTTAAGAATTTTCTTGATGCAATTTGCTATCATTTTCATTTGCTAAATTAATTTAATTTACAGTATTTGGTAAATTAATTTTCTGTCTGATAGGAATTATTTCTTCACAGGCAGACATTATTTAAAAAAATAATATTAAATTAGTAAATTAATTTACTTTTTTCTTTTTAATTTTATGAATATTTGTGTATTTGTTTTTCTTTTTGGGTGCTTTAATTACTTAGTAATTTAGTTAGTTAAATAATTACTTGATATACGAATTTTTCGTATATTTATTTATTATGATTAATATATTGAATAATAAAAAATAATAATATAAGAGTGAATAATGAATTATCAATTCTCGCTTAAAGGCTAATGGGCTTTTTTCTTTGAAATTGAGTTATATGAATAAAATATTTTTTAATAATCATCTCTAATTTACTAACTCATTGATATTTTTATATAAGTCAATAATTTAAATAATGTTTTTTTATTTCTTGTCTTGGTATATTAAACAAAAATTAATTGAATTGTTATTTAATATAATAAGAACAATCTAACCAAAAAATATAGTATAAATACATTAATTTATCTTTATTTTATATTTACTATTAGAAATTAAGCTAAATTTATTAAAATTTTTGTTTTTTCCCGAAAAATTAACTAAAAAAAAAATTTTTAATCGATTTATTGATTCTAATAAAATAAATTTGTAATAATAAAATAATTCTTCTAATAGTTTTAAGTACCAATTGGAAATAATCTTATTAATAAACTAATTTATATGATAAAATCACAATTTTTAATATTTTTATATGAGTTTATATAATATAAGATATAAATAATTGATAAGTACTACATATATGAATTTAAAATATTTCATAAATTATTTATGATACTATCTATAATAAGCCTTACAAAGTATTTTAAAATAATTTTACTTCATAGTTATTTGACATATTAAAATATTTTACTTCTTAAATTTCATAAAATATTATTATAGTTTTTGTTCTTAAACTATTACAGTATAATCTACAATTATGATTACCATTATTATTAATACTATTCACGATCACAAATTAAAACTTTATCAAAAAATATTATTTATAATGAAAAATTCATATAATATACTAAGTCAAAATAAAAGGATCATCTAAAAAATAAAATTCAATTTTTCAAATAATTTAACATAAAACTCTACTTTATCTCATGAATGTAATAAACTAAAATTATAAATTATTAAAGCTTCATTGATGCATGTAAACAAAGTTGGTTGGAATTAAAAAGCCATTGGATTAGGTTGTTTAGATCTTAATTTATCTAGTGCTTCTCATGGACTTATAAATGTTCAGGAATTAATAGATTATTAAATGAAACAATGGCATTTAAAAGCTGGTGAATAATTGGAATTATTGATAAATGAAGTAACAATATATTTTTATAATTATCTGTAATTTTTAATATGAATCAATATTCTATAATTATAGAAAAAAATATAAGGAACCAAATCTATTATCTAAAAATCCATTGAATTGAGACTATTGTAGCAAATTCCTTACCTATCTAGGTGGAATGAAGCCATGGGAGTAGGTATTTATCCAAAAAATGTACAATAAACTATTAATTTATTATGGGACTATGCTGATGATGCTTGGTTTTTAGCAGGAGATAGGTAAATAATTTGAGAAAATGAGTAATAATATTAAATTAAAATAATTTATAGATCAATAGATTATAATCATTAAACTAAAAGATCTATCTATATTAGTATTTATGCCGCTACCGAATTATTTATGTTAACTGATAAATCGTAAAACTATGTTGAAACTTGGGAATTTTTAGAAAGAAGATTGAACGATGTTTTGTATATAGGACAAGGTATTAATTCTATATCTAACTTATTTACAGCAACAATTGGAGGATTAGGACATATTGCCACCATTTTATATTCTAATCCTATCAATTAAAGCATAAACCCTAATTAAGACTTAAATAAGTTAAGTCAGAAGGAAAAAGATAGTCTAAAATAACAATGAAACAATATTTATTTTTAATATATTTTCCATGCTGGATTAAATTTTAAATCTATTATAGCAATTAGCTTCCATATTATCTCTTGTATATTATATTAAATTATTTATATAAAAATTTAAATGTATAATACTTAAAAATAAATAAAATAATTTTGAGAATTATCTCATTTATAATTTTCAATTAAGTTAATTATTGAATGAATTTGTAAGTAGTTAAATAATAAGCTACAAACATTGAAGTATTATTAACACGAATTTCATAATTTATGAATATGCAAATATAATAATTTAATGATCAAACAATAAACCAACCAATCATTTTATGTTTTTATATTAATAAATATAATATTAAATTGTAATCATAAAAATATATATAAAAAATATTCATTTTGATCAACTAAAAAGTCTCTAAATAAAGGAATACAAGTTCAAAATAAACAAACCAAAAAAAAAAAAATTCAAAAAGTACTATAATTTTATTCGCATAGATTTCTATATTGAATAATATATTATTTCTGATTTAATATAATTTGGTTTCAATAAAAATTATAATTATTTATTTTCAAAGATAAAAAAGATTTAGGATAAAAGAAAAAGTATATAATTAAATTAATCATGGATATAGAAGAGAGAACAAATTAATAACATGATGATGATAGTATATAAACATGGAATAAAAAAGTTGCATATTATTATGATGATACTATCGGGTGCTACAATTATGCAAGTGGGCATCCAATGAAGCCTTTGAGAGTTTGTATGACAGATGAATTAATTAAAGCCTATGGAATAGATAAGCATATGAACAGATTTGTATAATAAATTAAAAGTTAATTTAAATATAAATATTTAGTATTATAATTATCTAGGATAGAGATTTTGTGGAAGCTCACATGTTAGAAGTTAATGATAAAATTTTCACTAATTTCCATAGTGATGAATATATAGATTTAATAAAGGTTGTACATCCGAATAATAAGCATCTCCATGAAGACCAATTATACAGATGTATTAATAATATATTTACAATACCAATTTTATTAATTTATATAAAATAGTTAATTTTGGAGAAGATTGTCCTGTTATGGAAAGACTATATTAATACTGTCTTACATATACAAGTGGATCAACAGGTAGATATTTAAATAAAACTATTATAAACAAGTTATATATATATATTTAAAATATAGCTGGTTCAATATTGTTGAAAGATAAAAAAGTAGATTATGCAGTAAATTGGTCTGGAGGACTTCACCATGCTAAATAGAGTGAAGCATCAGGATTTTGTTATATAAATGATTGTGTCTTAGCAATTTTAGAGCTATTAAAGTAATTAAAATATTATAATGTATTCTTACTTTAATTATATTAATTAATTTAAACATAAAGAACATATTAGAGAGTTTTATACATAGATATAGATATCCATCATGGAGATGGTGTCGAAGAAGCCTTTTATTTGACAGATAGAGTAATGACTTGCTCTTTCCATAAATTTAAAGATTATTTCCCAGGAACTGGGCACTTAGATGATGTAGGAAAAAATTAAGGAGTCAATCACTCAATTAATTTCCCTCTTTCCGAAGGAATGGACGATTACAGCTATTAATTTATTTTCAAACCAGTAATAGATTCCATTTTTAAAAATTTTAGACCGGAAGCTGTTGTTTTGTAATGTGGAGCTGACAGTTTATCAGGAGATAGATTAGGATGCTTTAATTTATCAATAAAAGGTATATTTGTATTTTTATAAAGCTTAAGTATCTTAATTTTTTATATGAAGGACATGGAGAGTGCGTTACTTATGTTAAGAAATTTGGGGTCCCTGTTCTTTTATTAGGAGGGGGAGGATATACGCTTAGAAATATTCCGAGTACTATTATATTTTTATTTTATTTAAATTGTAAATTTTATTTATGGTTTTAAAAGGATGCTGGACTTATGAAACAAGTTTAATTTGTGGCATGGAAATTTCTAATGATTTACCAGAACATGAATTTTATCATTATTTTGGACCGGAATATAAACTAGACCTTCCTATTTCAAATATGGAAAATACTAATACATTAGATTATTTAAATTTAACAAAGTAAATAAATTAATTTCATAAATTTTTATATATAAATGGTTTTCTTAATTCATATTTATAAAATAGAGATAAAGTAGTTCAAATTCTAGAAAAAATTATAACTCCTAGTGCACATATTTCTAATTACTAAGATGTGAAAAATGTAAATTGTTATAAAGTTTGGTTATTTCTAAATTTCAAATTAATATTATTTTTAAATTAGAATATTCCTAATATAGAAGCTTCCGAATTAATATCTCAGGTTAATGATAAACATTAAGATGCTGAAAATTTGCAAAAAGATTGATTGATTATTTAAATAATATAATATTATAACTGGTTATAAATGATTTTTTACCTTTTCTAAGTTTTTTTATAATAATAGAATATTAAAATTAAATCTAAATAACTTTTTTATTATTATATAGTAATATATAAGGAAAATATAATTTACAGAGTTATAAATAGGATTTTGCATTGAAATACTAAATTATAATTTAATTGTTTTTTTATTTCTTATAATTAATTATCATAAATAAGAATTTAATCTATTTAATATTAAAAATAAAATTGGTCAAATTTTTTTATTTATTTACTAAAATTTAGTGGAGAAAATTTTCGAATAACTTTTATCTATAAATTATAAACAAGAAAATAATAGATTCATTATTATAAAATGTAAGTAACAGAAAGTTAGGTTGAATATCATGAACTTTCAGATCAAGAAAGACTTGAAATGATGCATACAGAAGAGGACTAGTAAGCCCTTTAGAATCCAATATCGCAATATAATTTCGTAAATATTAGAAATTAATTAAATTTTATATATTCACTTGTAATTTTTTTAAAATTACTTTTAAAATAAATTATTATTTTAAATATTCTTTCATAAATTTTATTTAAGGTGATTAATTGTTATAATAATGAAATAAATTAAGTTGATGGAATTGAACTATAAAATATGAAAGAAAATAAGTTTTTTTCCTTTGTATTTTCAATATTAAATAAGCCATTAGGCTATTTTATAATAGCTTTAATAATAGCGATATTGCCAGGAATTAATTTAGGATTTTATATAGCATTATGGGTTACATTTTGCATATATAGATAATAACTTAAAATTTATATATTTAATAAAAAATTATTAAATGATCCATTTTAAAATATGATTTTTTCTCTTGAATTATGTTAGCTTATGGAAAGAATTAATTATTTTTATGAAATTCCTATAAATGGTATAATAAATTTTTTATGATTGTTTAGATAACTATATTAAAAATTTTTAAATTTAGATATTGAGGGATTTTCTTTAAATTTAGATGTTTTTGAAAAGTTGAAGGATAAATAGTAAAATTAATTTAATAAAAATATATTTCAGATATAATTTTAGTATCCTTATATTTGATAATTCTAGGTAAAACGGAGTAATAAAGTTTATGGTATACAACGGAAAATTTGCTAATTATTATACTTAATTTCCTAAATATTCAGGGAAATTAACTTGCTTTATTATTTTTTCAACTATAATTTTGTGTCTTTCTGCATGGGGAACTTATGCTTTAGTCAAACACATAGAAAAAAAATGATTTATAAATAATTTTTATATAAAATTTTGCAAAATATATTAATTAATTAACTTACATTCATTTTAATTTATTTGTATGATTTTATAAAAAATAATATATAATTAAAAGTTTTAAAATATACTATTTAATTAGATAATAGTTTTTCCAAACGAAAATAGTTTTATATTAATATTTATATTAAAATATAATTATAAAACACAGATATAATATTTATTGATAATCATAAAGAAATACTATAAGTTAATTAATTAATTTTATATTAAAATATATACATAAATGCTTTTATTAGATATAATATTTTTTAAATAAATAAGGTTAATAATTATAGTTTTTATTTTATTTTTAAATTCTATAATTTTATAACTAATATCATTTATTAGGGGCAATAGATTAGGGTATGGATGATTAAAATGTATGTTTATCGTTGGTTTATTATTCATTATTTTCTTTATTTACTTTTTGACTTCCATCACTAAAATTATCTGAGAATTCTTCTTCATTGACACTTTAGAAATTTTTATTACTTGATTGTAGAACTAAACTCATCTTTTTTTATGGTCTTTAAAATACACTTTAGGTGTAATTTGTTGACCCATGCCTTTTATTATTAGAAATTGCTTTCTTCAAGGGAGAGTCAGCGGGACTGTCCGAGTTATATAAAAATGAACTACTTAGATCCTAATGGTTTAGTTTTTTATCTGTTATAACTAATGTGTTACATATTTATTCCATAATATCGCTTTTTTTTATATCTGTCTTTTTAGAGGATCCTTAGTGTTAATTTATGTCGATATTTTCATTTTAATGTTCATTATAATTATTATTACTTTTGCTATTATATTCATTATTATTTTTAATTTTATTTACATCAGAAATAGATTTTTATTATGCTGACGAATGAATTTCTTCCATAAGAATTGAGCAGTATGATTGAGAGGTTTCTTCCATGATGTTTTTTATTAGAATTATAAATTTTATGTTTTCTGGTTATTATTATGATAAACTTGGTTTTTGAATGCCTACTACTATTTTTAAAGTTGTATTTTTTTAGAATTTTAAGGATTTTCAAAGGGTTATGCTTCTTTATTGGCTTAATTATTAATTCCTTGTTAGTAAGAATATTATTTTTAATTTTATCCTTCATATTGGTCATAGTTTAACTAGGTTTTTAGCTAGGCACTTGAAACGGGATTTTTGGATGGGAAAAGTCTACTATTTTCTTCTTCCATTAAATTATTATTGTTGGCAGAGATAAGTTATTCTTGCAAAGAACCTAGTTGTAGTTTTTCATATTCAATAATATTAGTATTTCTAAATTTATTCTTGCTTTAAAATTTATTAATAGTTCTCAGCATAAATATATAAATAAATGAAGTCGCAAAAATTAATGCATTTTCAGTGCCAGCCATAAAGGAAAATGCATAGTTTATATTTAGCCATTTCTTTGATTTAGGATTAATAATTGGCTGAACCCCTGAAGAGTCATGGTGTATATTGTACTTAATGAGTTCTAAAAAAAAATGTATAAAGTCCCTGTTACGGCAAATACCAATGAAACTATGCTATAAGAAAATATAGAAGTTTTTGTATTAAAATATCCAACCAAAGCTATGTAAATGATCAAAATAAAGCCGATTACACTTTAAAAATATCCGAAATACATTCTCGACTGATGGTCAGTATCGTTGAGATAAATAGTAAATTGCAATAAAATAAAGGCACTGGCTAAAATAAAAAGGGCAATAATATACACAATCCTTTTCAACAATCTAATTTTTTTGTTATAATTTCTTATTTGTTGTTTTTATTTCTCCATTTACTATGCTTCTTTTATCATCAAAGACTCAATCTTTGGTGTGTTTGAATTGAGATGGAGTATATCACTCTAATATAGTTTAGCACCCACTTCCTTTCCACTGCTACTATTTTTATCATTATTTTATTTAATATTTTTCATTTGAGAATGATCTTCTTTTATTAATTATCTTTTATGTTGCCGATATAAATATATATATATACTTTTGGGTATTATTAATTTATTTATTTATTTATTCCGACTATCTTTATAATACTATCATACTTAATTGATATGTAAGTATGCAATTATGGTATGAAAAGTAACATGAAAAAATAAAATAAGTTAAATACTCCTTCAATTTATCTCCTTATTATTTTCATTTGTTTAAATAATATTATAAAATCTTGATGCGAAATATTTTTTATAAATAATAGATTTGGATATTTACATAATGAAGTTAATTTTAAAATGTATACGGATTAATATTTTTAACAAAAAATCAAAACTTAACTTAACTTAACTTAATTTAATTTAATTTAATTTTAATTTCAATTTTTTTCATTTATATTGTTAATAATATTTATTATTTATTTTTAAATTAAATATTATTATCTTATTTAAAACAAGATAATATTTTTAAAATATGCAAATAAATTTATTAGCTTTTAAAATTTCTAAAAGATATTATAATTGATATTTTTAGGATTCTTATTATTGAATAAAATAAATGACTTTATTTTAATCTATTACTAATTTAAATCATTATTAAAACTCTAAATCTGCTTAAATAATTTAAAGTACAAACAATAAATATATGAAAGAAACAAATAAATTTATTAAGGCAACTTAAATTTCCAATTAATTAGCAAAACTTTATTTATTATTTTAATCGGTTTAGTTGATTTTAATTTACAATAAAGAAAATTAAAATAAACAAGAGAGTTTTAGTATGTATTATTTAATTTTTAACTTAAATGTTTAGCAAATAAGTACTTTAATAAAAAATTCAAACAAAAAAAAATTAAATAAAATTCAATCATAGAAGAAAGCTCTATATTAATTTAATAAATACATAAATCAAAATATATTAAGGAGAACTAAAAAATAAAAATAAAATGGTAATATTTAATAAGTCATTCTACCGGCTTATTATATAAAATAATTAAATTAAAATGTTAATTTTTTTTCAAAAAAGCCATAACCACTAATTTGGACAAAGCTAAAGTAGTAGGGGCAGACACATCCTGTTCCAAGAACGGGAACAACATTAGTCTCGATAGGAAAGGGAATCCATATATTATTTGGAGGACTTGAAGGACTTAAGGGTTCTGATGGAAAGTGCTAGAATAAAGTAGGACCTTCTAACTAAACATATGTTTTGAAATTGTTAGATAATGCCTGTGAATGGAAATTGATTAATTAGTAAGGAAATGTGCCACTTCCTAGGTGTCATCATGCTGCAGTAGCAATTTCTTAAGATTAAATGCTACTTTTTGGAGGATAGTATACCTCTAAATTAAGGTTTAATGATACTTATGTTTTAAAAATAAGTAAAAATATATTTTTTAAATTAATAAAAAGAAATAAAAAATATATTTTATATAGAATTTATTTTTTTTTAATAATTTTTATTTGAAAGACTCATGGAGTTGGAGTTAGCCTCCCAACCAAAACTTTTCTGGTGATAAACCTTCCAATGCTTAATCAAAAATAGGAGCTCCACCACCCATTTCACATCATTCTGCTGGTAAAATTTACTTTAATTTTGATAATAAATTAATAGTATTTTTGTTTAATTTTTTTTTAAAATATATGAATAGTTTTTTATGAGGGAAAAGTTTTAATATTCGGAGGACATGGAGGTATAGATTATTAAAGAAACTCATACAATGATCTTTATGCTTTAGACACTGAAAACTTCGAATGGGAGTTATTATAACCAACTGGTATTCCTCCCGATCCGAGAGGTAAATTATATTATAACAAAAACCAAAAGAATATTTCATCAACAATTATAATAGGAGGACATCAAGCATCTCTTCTTCCTAAATAAAAAAAATGCTGATTTTCGGAGGATGGAGCTTTACATCCCAATTTTCTAATGTTATGTTATATGATATAGAGAGTAATGCTTGGGAAGACCCTGAAATTTCTCACAACAATCCTAAATGGAATCTATGTGGAATTATGGCCCCTTCGATTCCTTCATGGAAGTACTTCATTTTTGGAGGTTCTGTAGGAGCTTTTTCTGAAGGAGGAAACAGAACAACAAGTCGTTTTGTAGATGATGTGCATTTCTTAGAAATAGACTCTCTTGAATGGAATGAAGTAATTCTTGATGAAAATATAGAGGTAAAATATGAATATATTAAAGTTTTAATTTTTTTATTAAAATATTATTTTTAATAAATTATAGGAAGGCACAGTTTTTACGGGGGAAAAGCCGAAAGCCAGAGAAAGCCCTGGTGTGCTATATGATCCGAATGATTCTAGATTCATTATTTATGGAGGTTGGGCTAACAATTGGCTGAATGATGTGTGGAGTTTAAATGTGGGGACAATAACTGGGCCCCCCTATGCAATTTTTTCTATTTAGCCTGATAAAGGACCATTGACAGGAAGAACTAAAATTAGTATAATGGGAGATGGTTTCAAAAAAAGTGAAAATATTGTAATCAGATTCGCTATTCCTACAAAATATTAGGTGAATAAGGAAGGGAAAAAATTGTCAATAAAAGAACCGCCTACAGTTTTTGAAGATGTGCCTGGAGAATTCATTAGTGAAAATGAAATTAGATGTTTTTCACCCAGTTTTGAATCAATCGGACCTAGAAAAGTAGAGGTATCTATGTGCATAAATAAGGGAGATTACACAATTTCTAATGCAAAGTATCAATATTACTACAACACACAGGCAGATAAAACCTTGGTGTATGGGCCGGGAGTTTTGAAAAGAAATGCAATAAATTCTGAGACTTGTTTTGTGATCCAAGCCAGAAATCACAAAAATGTGAATAGAGAAAGTGGAAATGATATGTTCAGTGTATCCATAATAAGAGATGATTTACGTGCAAAATACACTGAAGAAGGGTTTTATGAACAGAATAATATAGATCCTAATGATGTCACTATGGCAACGAGAAATCAACTGCTTTCGAAATCAGAGTTGGAGATGAACTCGCAAAGTAAACATGACATTTCCGGAATTATGGGAAATTAGGAAAGTAAAAAAGATTTAGAATAGGAAAATGAAGAAAATGAGCAATAATAATAATAACAACAGTAGTAAGAGGAAGAGGAACAAGTGATTGAAGACCCAGCCTCAGTGAAATTCGATTTAATTGACAATGATGACGGTTCTTATACAATCAAGTATAGTGTAAATGAGCCTTGCACTGTTTCTGTATAGGTGCACTACGTAAATGAAAATAATGATTTCGTGGCTGTGAGGGGGAATCCCTTTTAGTGTGAATTTTTGGCAGATGAAAAGGAAAATTAAAATGAAATGGACGGGCCCAACACAATTTCATTTATTACAAATGAATTGGAAAGAATTGGAAACTTCATCGAAGAGGCTAAAGAAACTATTGATATAAGAAATAAAAACATTTCAGAAGATGTACATTAACTGATTACAGTTATGGAATACCTAACAAGAATTAATGAGTAAAAGACTTAAGATATATTAACATTAGATGTAATTTAAGAAATGATAGAAGCATTAAGAGAAAAGCATGGAATTACTAGGAATCATGAAAAGAAAAAAGTAGTAGAATTATAATAATAGTGGAACAATTTGGTCAAAATGTCTCAATCTGTTGATAACAATATATAAGGCCCTAAAAGGTAAGAAGCCGAAAATACCAAAGTTAAAGTTAGAGTTTTTGAAGAGGCTCTAAAATCTTTCCATTTAGAAATGAAAAAAGAAAGTTTTTTCAGATATGACAGTGGTTTCGAAAACGCAAGTTCAAACATCGAATATATTAAGGAAGAAATTTAAAATAGAACTAGTATTATGTATGAATACAAAAAACTATGCGGAATATTTGGCTTTACGGATGAAACCAACGAGTCTGAAAAAAATGTAATAAATACTTTATTAGTTAAACATAATTTTATGATATATTTATTTTTATAAAATTTAGATGGAAGCCCTAATGAAAGATGTAGAACTTATGGAGGGATTGTGGCAACACATCGACACATGCTAAAAGAGATTCGGAGAATACTTAGAAATGAAATGGGGAGAAATAGAAACGGGAGACATGGAAGAAGAGTGCAAAAAGTTTAGAAAACACATTTTGGACATCAAGGGTATTGACAGAAAAACACATGTGTTTTAGGGAATTCAGGAAGAAGTGAAAAGATGGGTGGTTTTCCTGCCATTGTTGAGTGAATTGAAAGATCCTGCCATGTAAACAGAAGATAACAGACACTGGGTGGCAATGAAGGAGATAGTGCAGAAAGACTTCGAAGTAAACGATGATTTGGACCTTTAAACGATATGGAATCTGAAGTTGTTCAACTTCAAAGACGGAATAGAAGAAATAACAGACTAAGCGAAGTAGGAAATGAAAATGAGTAAGGGGCTGGACGTAATCGTTAATTTCTGGAAGGAAATCGAATTCGAATTGATGCAACATAAAAACACAAAGATTAAAACATTGAAAATGAGTGAAGACAACTTCGAATAGTTAGAAGAGCATCAGCTGTAAATAAATAACATGTTACTTTCCAAGTACATTGGTCACTATGAAAAAGCAGTTGAATAGTGGAAATCTGATTTGGGAGCTATTTATGACGTGGTGTAACTACTCGCTGAAGTGCAAAAAACCTGGAGCTTTTTGGAAAACCTATTCATTTAATCTGAAGAAGTTAAAAAGGAACTCCCCACCGAAAGTCAAGCCTTTATTGGCATTGACTAGGAAATATAGGAAATAATGGCTAATGGATGTGAAACCAAATTGGCTCTCGATTTCTGCACCCAAGAAGGACTTCTCAAGTAACTGGAGGAGATCTAGGATTAGTTAAAAGTGTGCGAAAAGGCCCTTATGGAATTCTTAGACTCCAAGAGAAAAGCCTTCCCCAGATTCTACTTTGTAAGTGTTAATGATTTGTTGGACATCCTTTCTAACGGAAATTCTCCCGAAAAAATCAACAAGTAAATGGAAGTCAAAATTAAATTAAAATTATTATTTTTATAATTATTTATTTTCAAGACACATGAGCAAAATATTCCAGGCCATCGATAATCTTGTTTTAGAGCAAAATGGCCCCTCTGAAAGTTAGCGTCCTAGCGCCTTAGAAATGATTTCTTGTGTGGGATAGGAAACTGTCAAGTTTACGAATAGTCTTTTGCTTGGTGGAAAGGTGGAAGTGTATTTAAAAGACGTGATTACAACAATGAACCAGACTTTGTAAAACATATCTACGAAATCGTTTGAAAATGTTAAAAAAATGAGCCGAGAAGAGTGGCTTTAATAGGACCCCTCCCAAATTTCACTTTTGGTGAACAACATTTTGTGGAGTTCTAGAATAGAAGAGTGCTTTTTAAATATGTAAGGAGGAGACCCAAAGGCTATGGCTAATTTTTTAGAGACCCAAATTGATTTATTGACAGGCCTGATTAAAATGGTGCAGGGAAAACTTGATAGGTAAATGAGGCAAAAGATTATGGTGCTCATCACCATTGATGCACACAGTAGAGATGTCACTCAGAGACTTGTTGAAGAAAGAGTAAAGAAGAGTGAAGAGTTCCAATGGTAAAGTCAACTGAAATTCTACTGGACCGGAAACTCAGCTCATATTAGAATTTGTGTAAATATTTATTTTTAATAATTTTCTGTTGAATTAATTAATTAGAAATCAACTTGTTTAACAATTTTAAGGATGCTTCTTTTTAATATTATTATGAATATTTGGGAAACGGACCACGACTTGTTGTAACACCTTTAACAGATAGAATTTATGTAACTGCCACTCAAGCTCTGCACTTATGCATGGGATGTGCCCCTGCAGGGCCTGCGGGAACTGGAAAAACTGAAACCACCAAGGATTTAGCAAATGCATTGGCTAAAGCTTGTTATGTTTTCAACTGTTCTTCAGAAATGAACTACGAAAGTATGGGTAACATTTATAAGGGACTTGCTTCTTCAGGATGCTGGGGGTGCTTTGATGAATTTAACAGATTGTAAATTATATGAAGCTAAAAAATTAAAACTTTTTAATAAATTGTTTATACAAATAAAGACTTCCCGAGACTCTAAGTGTGTGTTCAGTGCAATTCAAAGCGATTACAGATGCGATAAAGAGAAGGGCCGAAAGATTTGTTTTAGAAGGAGACGAAATTTCTTTGGATCCTACTTGTGGAGCGTTTATTACCATGAACCCTGGATACTTGGGAAGAGCTGAACTTCCTGAGGGTCTGAAAACTCTATTCAGACCGATCACTGTCGTTGTACCAGATTTGGAATTAATTTGTGAAAATATGTTGATGGCTGAAGGATTTATTAATGCGAAAAAGTTGGCCAAAAAATTCGTAACTCTTTATAAACTGTGCAAAGACCTTCTTTCTAAATAAATGCATTACGATTGGGGACTTAGAGCGATCAAATCAGTTTTGGTGGTAGCTGGATCATTCAAAAGAAATGAACCTGAAATTTCTGAAGAGGCTTTGCTAATGCGAGCTTTAAGAGACATGAATTTACCTAAAATAGCATTTTAAGATTTATACATTTTCTTCGGGTTATTGGGAGACTTGTTCCCTGGTATTGACATTCCAAGAAAGAGAGACATGAATTTCGAATAGATAATAGAGCAGAGTTGTGTGGAGTCGAAGTTGTACCCTGAAGATGAGTTCATTTTGAAAATTGTTCAACTCAAAGAACTGTTGGAAATAAGACATAGTGTGTTTGTGATGGGGCCACCTGGGTCTGGAAAAACGAAAACTTGGCAAACTTTAGCCAAGGCACAAGACAAAGATGGTCAAAAAACGTAATATGTAGACATAAACCCTAAGGTAGTTTCTACAAAGGATTTCTATGGGTACAACTTGCCATCCAAGGAGTGGAAAGACGGACTGTTTTCTAACAAAATGAGAGCGCTTTCTGAAATCCAGGATACCAATCCCAAATGGCTCATTTTAGATGGAGATCTAGATGCCTTTTGGATCGAATCTATGAACAGTGTTATGGACGACAATAAAATCCTCACTTTAGCCAACAATGAAAGAATTCCCCTCAAGCCGCACATGCGATTACTTTTCGAAATAAGAGATCTGCGATTTGCTTCTCCCGCCACTGTTTCTAGAGCTGGAATTCTATATATTTCAGATGATAGTGGACACCAATATAAATCTTACTTCAAGTAGTGGATTGAAAACGAGGTCCCGGCGTAAGATTCTGAGAGGAAAAAGGGACTTTAAATGTTGTTTGACAAATATGTATAGGACACTCTACAATATTTAAGAAAAACAGCTAAGTTTTCTATTCCTATTTCACCGATCTCGTAAATCGTTTCTTTGTGCAAGGCATTAGGTCCGATGTTGGCTGGTGAAGTGAAAAATTTGGAATTCTTGTTCGTTTATGCGCTAGTGTGGAGCATAGGAGGATGTTTAGGAGAAAAGGATGGAGTGGACTATAAAAAGGAGTTTTCGAATTGGTGGAAAGGAGCCTGGAAGACTTAGGTCAAGTTCCCTTCAAAAGGAACCATTTTTGAATATTATGTAGACTAATCTGAGGTCGTGCAATTCTCTGAATGGACCACAAGACTTAAAAGCATTGATTTTGACCCTGCCAATCAGCAAATGGGAAACATAACCGTTCCTACCATTGAAACCATTGCCATGAGTGAATTCATAAAAAATTTCACCTTTAATAAACATCCCAGTTTAATGGTCGGGTCTGCCGGAAGTGGAAAAACTCAACTCGCCAAGGGAATTCTTAATGATATTGTTGCTGCTAAACCCGATGCTTACTCATTTTAACTCATAAATTTCAACTATTATACTGATGCTACCTATTTGCAGAACTAGTTGGAATAAACGCTGGAGAAAAAGGCCGGAAGATAGTTCGGGCCTTAGGGAAAAAGCACCATGATTTATTTTGTTGATGATCTAAACATGCCTAAATTAGATGAATACGATACTTAAACATCCATCGCATTGCTTCGTCAACATGCTGACTATCAACATTGGTACGATATCTCGAAAGTAAACATTTATATATATGGAGAATAAAATATTTCATTTACGACTTAAAAATTATTATTTTTTATATTTAAAGCTCTCTCTTAAAGACATCATTAATACCTAAGTTATTGCAGCTATGAACCCCACTGCAGGTTCTTTCTTCGTAAATCCCAGATACTAAAGACATTTCTGGACGTAAATAGAATTTTAATTATTTTATTTTTTGTGAATTAATTATTTTTTATTTATTTAATTAAAAGTGTTGGAATCCCTTTCCCAGACAATGAGTCTTTAAACGTAATTTATATGACTTTCTTATCCGGTCACTTGAAAAAATTCAAAGCTCAAGTATAGGAATAAGCCCCTTTCATTGTGAGGGCCACTCTACAAGTGCACTCTTATATCAGCAGCAATTTCAGAAAAACGAGTGTCAACTTTCACTACGAGTTTAACCTCAGACATATTTCCAACAGTAAATTAATTTATTGTTTGTAAATTTATCACCATTGTATTAATATAATATATAGTCTTCCAGGGAATTCTACTGTCAGATTCGAATAAAACTTAGGAGCCTGAAAAGCTGATTAGAATGTGGATTCATGAGTGTGAAAGAACGTACGGAGACCGATTGGTGAATTCCGAACATCTCAGAAACTATAAAGAAGGAATTTACGATATTGTTAAAAAGACCTTCTCCAAGTTCAACTTTAGCAAGTACTTCTCAAAAGAACATTCGCACGATCTAATTTACTCCAATTTCCCTCAAGGAATTTAGGCAGAAAGATACTATGACTAAGTACCAAATGACAAACTTAAACTATACATAGAGGAAGCTCTGCACGACTATAATGACAACTTTGCACAAATGAATTTGGTTTTATTCGAAGATGCCATGAAACATATCTGCAGAATTTGTAGAATTATTTTACCCCCCAGTGGTCACGCTCTCCTTGTCGGAGTTGGAGGATCTGGAAAGCAATCTCTCTCTAAATTATCTGCTTTCATTATGGGTTACACGACCTATAGTATCACGATAAATGCGACCTACGGGATGGCAGATTTGAGAACTGACTTATAAGGTCTTTATAACAAGGCCGGACCGAAAGAAGAAGGAATGCTTTTCCTATTCACGGAGGGACAAATTACAAATGAAAGATTCTTGGTCTATATCAATGATTTGCTCTCTTCTGGAGAAATTTCAGAACTTTATAATCAAGATGAAAAAGATGGAATCATCAATAATATCCGAACAAAAGTGAAGTCTACTGGGGTTCCAGACACCAGAGAAAATTGCTGGAACTGGTTCATCAACACCGTTAAAAAGAATCTCCACATGTCTATCTGCTTCTCCCCTGTGGGAGATATGCGAAGAAGATCTAGGCAATTCCCCGCTTTGGTGAATTGCACGGTTATCGATTGGTTCTTCCCTTGGCCCTACGAAGCCCTCTTCAATGTGTCCAAAGCGTTCCTTGCCGATATAGAATTAATGAGTGAAGAACAGCAAATGCAGCTTATGCAATAATAGCAACTACACCATTCTCAACAACCCTCAGCTAGTAACTCTCCTATGAAAAAACAACCATAATAATAATAGTAGTAGTAACAAGGTTAACCAAACAAAGAGTAGTCTTAAGATTCACAATAGAAATAGCCTGCAGACTTACTGAGAGAAGCTGTAGTTGAATTTATGCCGTATTCTTTTACTTTAGTCAATAAATTGGGAATAAAGTTGTTCGAACAAGAAAAACGTTACGCCTACACTACACCGAAATCGTTTTTGGAACTCATCGTTCTATTTAAAAATATGTTACTCAAAAAGAGATAGCAACTAGAAGAGTCTAAGTTGAGATATGAATAGGGACTTATCAAACTTAGAGATACTGCAGAATAGGTGGCCGTGATCGAGGTAGAAGTACAAGAAAAACAGGTAGAAGCTGAAGCCAAAAAGAAAGAAGCAGATGAATTTGCAGAGGTTGTCGGAGAAGAAAAGGCCAAAGTAGAAACTGAAAATGAAAAGGCCACTATCGAACAAAACAATTGCCAAAGAATCAAAGAAGAAGTCTCAGAAAAAAAAGACTCACAGAAGCTGACCTTGAAGCTGCCCAACCCCTTATTGAACAGGCCAAAGCCGCCCTAAATTCCATTCAGAAAAAAGATTTCCAAACAGCTAAATCCTATTCTAATCCTCCAGGAGGAGTTGGAGAGGTTTTCTCAGCCTGTGTCTGGCTCTTGGCTGGATTCTGGCCTGAAGCCATAGATACCGATAAAAACAAGAAACCTAAAGGTAAATTGTATATTGATGGCTTACTGTATATTATATTTTTTTTACACCTATATTTATTTTATTTTAGCCTGGGACTGGAAGAGCTGCTTGAAAATGATGAAAAACCCAGAGGACTTCTTACAAAGACTATTGAACTTCAAAGATATTGTGGATTAAAATTTAATTCCCTCCTCTAATGTATAGGTTGTTAAAAAAGACTTCTTATCTCTGAGTACCTTTAACCCGAAGGTAATGCAAACTAAATCTAAAGCTGCCAAAGGAATTTGTGAATGGGTAATAAATATCGTTTAATATTGGGATGTGATTTAGGATGTAGAGCCCAAAAGAAAGGCCCTTAAGGAATCATTAGACTAATTGGATGAAGCCACAATTAAACTCAACGAAGTATATATTTATTTAAATACATAATATTTAATTAAGTAAGTAAGTACTTTTTTTATTAAATTTTTAATTTCCCCAGGTCGAAGCTGTTGTAGCAGAATTAAATGAACAATTAGCTAAACTGACTGCAGAATTTGACCAAGCAGTTAGTGAAAAAAACAAGGCAGTCGCCGAAGCTGAAAGATATGCCAGAAGACTCAATTCCGCTTAAAGACTTATTAAGGCTTTGGGAAGTGAAGATGTGAGATGGGCTAAATCTATTGTTGACCTAGACTCACAATTAAAATTAATTGTAGGAGATGTGCTATTGGCTAGTAGTTTCGTTTCCTATGCCGGACCTTTCAACAAAAAATTCAGAAATATTATGATTAATGATGAATTCCTACAATTCATGCGCAAAAAGTAAATCCCGATGTCGGAAGAATCAAATCCTGTCAAAATTTTGAACAACGAAAGTATTATTGCCACCTGGAACAAATAGCATCTCCCCTCTGACCAGGTTTCTATTGAAAATGGTACTATATTAACTAACTCCGAAAGATACCCTCTTATGGTAGATCCTCAACTTCAAGGAATCACCTGGATTAAGGAAAAGGAAAAAGACCACAATCTTAAAATCCTTAGACTTGGATCCAAACATATTAATAGAGTACAAATAAATATTACTTGTTAAAATCAAATTTTTTTTAATTAATTTATAATATTTTTAGGACTTAGAAATATCAATTGAGAATGGATATTCTGTCATAATTGAAAACATGAATGAAAGAATAGATGCTATTTTAATGCCTGTTATAGCCAGACAATACATCAAGAGAGGTAAAAACTATATCATTAAATTCGCTGGAAAAGATTTGACACTTTCTCCCGATTTTAAACTTTTCCTTCACACCAAACTCTCTAATCCTCATGTAAGAAATAATATTATTTAATGTGTATAATTTTAAATAATAATAATATTTTATAAAATAAAATAATAACTTAACTTAACTAGTATCCACCAGAAATATAAGCCGAAGCAGCAATGATTAATTTCACTGTAACTGAAGAAGGATTGGCTGACTAACTGCTGAACTTAGTCGTTGGAAGAGAAAGACCTGATTTGGCAAAGTAAAAAGAACAGTTAATAACTCAGTAAAATGACTTCAAAATCAAACTCAAGCAGCTTGAAGATGAAGTTCTTTATAAATTGGCCACAGCGACCGGGGATATTTTAGATAATATTGAATTAATCGAAAACTTGGAATATTCAAAACAACTCTCCGTGGAAATAGCACAAAAGGTATCGATAGCTAAAGTGACAGAGGCCAAAATCAATACTACTAGTGAAAACTATAGACCAGTAGCTTAAAGAGGAGCCCTTCTGTATTTCCTTTTGAGTGACTTGTCTAAAATTCACTCTTTCTATAAATATTCTCTCGAATCTTTTATTGTAGTCCTCAATAGAGCAATTGACTAAATTTCCGAAAATAAGGTTTACAATACCAACCCTGATTCTCTCATGGATCCTTACACAGGAAAAGAAGACGAAGAAAATGTTGTCATTGGAGGAGAAGAAGAGGATAATGATGATGATGATGAAGATAATGAAGAAGAAGATGAAGGAAATTAAAAAAAGATGGAGATGAAAAAGAAGAAGAAGAAAAAGAAAATGATAACAAATAAGGAGAAGATGAAGATGAAGAATAATAAAACGAAGGAGAAGATGGAGAAAATGGTGAAAATGAATAATCAAAACAAGAGGGAGAAGAAGAAGAAGATGAATAATAATAAAATAAAGAATAAGAAAAATCAAATTCAAATGAAGATGAGGAAATGTCTCCCAGAAGTATGAGAAAAAGAGTTCAATCTTTGATTGATGTTCTAACCTATACAACATACAACTATACCAGAAGGGGACTGTTTGAAAGACACAAACTTGTGATTGTTACCATGCTTTCTCTCAGAATATTATAAAGAGTAAAAAAATATACAAATTTTACAAACAAACAAACAATAATAATATTATAACATGCTATTTTAAAGGACAAAAAATTAGAATCAGAAGAGGTAGAACACCTCATTCTCGGAAAAGTTGAGCCTCAACCAGGCCCTATTCCAGAATCACTTAGAGGATTTATAACTGAACCAATTTGGTAAGCATGCAAAGGTTTAGAAGCCATTGAAGCCTTCGCACCCCTTTGCACTTCTTTAGAAAGTGATATGTTGCAATGGAAAAAATGGTATGGGGAAGAAAAGGCAGAAATCATGGAACTTCCGAAAGCTATGAAGGAATTAAGTAAATTCTAGAAATTGTTGGTTTTGAGAGCTTTGCGTCCTGATAGATTGACTTCTGCTCTATCCAACTATGTAAGAGATGTTATGGGAGAAAACTTCATTGAACAATCCGCCTTCAATATAGAATAAGTTTTCGCTGAAAGTTCTTGTACTACTCCGATTTTCTTTGTGCTGTTCCCAGGTGTCGACCCCACTAAAGACGTAGAACGAATTGGATTGAAGTACCAAGTGTCTTCCACAAATGGCAGATTCATCAATATTTCAATGGGACAGGGACAAGAAGATAGAGCTAAAAAGGCGATTTTCGAATGTGCAGCAAAAGGAAAATGGATCATGTTACAAAACCTCCACCTTATGCAGTCCTGGCTGTACGGACTTACAGGATTGGAAGGATTTTTGGACCAAGTATTTGGTGCTCCCACAACTAAAAAGAATTTCAGAATATTTTTATCCTCTGAACCACCTCCTCTACCTGATATGACTATTATCCCCGAAAGTATTTTGCAGGCTTCAGTCAAAATTTCCAACGAAGCCCCACAGTACTTGAAGGCTAATCTAAGACGAGCCTACAATTAATTCAACTAGGAGTTTTTGGACAAATGCGAAAGCAAGAAAAACGAACTCAAATCTTCTCTTTTCGCTCTCTGCTTCTTCCACTCAGTTATTTTGGGAAGGAAAAAATTCGGAACCCAGGGGTGGTCCAGAGTATATAACTTCAATGATGGAGACTTGTAAATTTGTGGAGATGTCTTACTCAACTACCTTTCCAGATCCGACCAGGTTCCTTTCGATGATTTACGATATCTGTTTGGAGACATCATGTACGGAGGTCATATAACAGATGAATGGGACAGAAGAACTAACAGAGCCTATCTGGAAACCTACATCGTCCCTGAGCTTTTGGGAAACAAATTCCATCTTGCATCTGGATTTATTGTTCCCAAACCTGACAAGTATGACTACCAAGCCTACCTTAAATACATAGAAGAAAATCTTCCTGCTGAAGTGCCTTAGCTCTATGGAATGCATCCCAATGCAGAAATTGGTTAAAATACTCTATAAAATAAAGAACTCTTCGACACAATCATGACTGTAAGTGGAGGAACTGACTCCTCTGCTTCGAAATCAGAAGATGGTCTTATGGAAATAATAGACGGTTTCCTCTCAAGAAAACCAGCTGAATATAATATGGTTGCTATTAACGAAAAAATTAAAGATAAAGTAATCTTTTAATATCATCATATAAAGATTTTCTCTATTATTTTAAATATTTTAAAAAAAAAAAAAGGATCCCTATGTTGTTGTATGTTTATAAGAATTGGAAAGAATGAACACACTACTATAAGTTATTAAAACCAGCTTAGATGACCTAAAACTTGGTATTAATGGAGCTCTCAATATGACTGATGCTATGGAATAACTTATTCAATCTCTATTGTTCAATTAAGTTCCAGCTAATTGGACCTCTACCGCTTATCCCTCCAATAAATACTTATCTTCATGGTATGTCGAATATTAATTTATTGAATACAGTAAAGCTTAAGTGTTAATAATATTTTTTAAATTTACCTAGGTATACAGATATGATAGAAAGAAACAACTAACTTATAAACTGGACTGAAGATATGGTTAAACCCTAAAGTCTTTGCATTTCTTATTTATTTAATCCTATGTCTTTCGTCACTGCAGTAATGCAATTCATAGCTAGAGAAAGAAATCTACCCCTTGATAATGTAATTACATAATTATAAGGATATATTTTTAATTACTTAAACATTATTTTTATTTATTATTAAGATGGTTGTGCAAACTAACGTCACTATTTTCAAAGAACCAAGCGATATAAATAAACCTCCCGAATAAGGAGCTTATATTCATGGTAAAAATTAATTATTAAATAAATAAATATAAATATTACAAAACAATGTTTATCATATCTATCAATATGAATAGGTCTCTTTTTAGAAGGAGCTGATTGGGAACTTGGAAGTTCTGCTTAACAAGAAGGATACCTTATTGAATAAAAACCTAAAGAACTTCATCCAGTAATGCCTGTAATTAACATAATAGCTGTCCCTATCGATGAACAGAGAACTACAGGATAATATAGATGTCCAGTTTATGTTACAAGTTCAAGAGGACCCACCTATGTATTTACAGCTAATTTGTCTATGGAATCAGAAGATGAAGACCCCAAAAAGTGGATACTTTCCGGTACAAGTCTTTTAATGAGTGATGAGTGAAATATTCATTCCTCGAAATGAAAAATGATGATATCATTATATTTAATTATTAAAATTCGTATCTTATTAAATATTCATTTTTTCATATTCTTTAAGTATAAATAATTTTAAAACTATATATAATATATATTCATAAATTGTATTATTATTTTTATAATTTTGAATAATTAGTTATCTCTGCCTTATAAATAAAACATAATAAAAATAAAGCACACAAAAATAATTTTTAGTTATATAATAAAATTATAATTTCCTCATATTTTAAAAAGAAAATATAATTAAAAAAACATAATTATCATATGAAATTACAAGTATAAACTACTCTTTAATTTTTAAATTTTAACTTTTTACTAGTAAGAAGTTTTTATTAGAAACTTAATATATGTAGTGAATTTTCTTTGTAATAATTATAATTCCGTGATTAAAATTTCATTATCATATACCTACCATTCATAAAATAATTATATTATAAATAATTATTAAAAAAAAAAAATCAAAGTGTTTATTATTATAATTAAATTAATAATTACAAGCTTTTATTCAAATAATGTCAGAATAAAGCAATGATTCTTCTTATTTATATAATGAAGAAACGAATAGAGACAAATCTAGTTCAAGTAATCCATTGAATATTATAACCTGTCAGGAAAATTTTAAAGAAAATAAATTTAATATAAATTATCACAAATAAAATGTGGAAAAAGAAGAAATGATATAGTTTGAAGAATTTCATAATTAACATAATCAAAATGAATAGTTTGAGTAAGCTCCAAATTCTGGGTTGATACCACTAGAATATGAAGACCACTATTAAAATGACGAATAAGAAAAGCAGATTGGGAATGACATAAAAATGATACATCGAGATTAAGATCAGACCAAACCCCCTAAATATAACTTATAATAATAAGATTCCGGCGTTTAAGAAAATTTAAATTAGTTTATTTTGGGATTAAATTAAGACATGGTAGAAAATGAAGATGAGTAATAGTAAAATGACTCACAGTAAAGCCAAATAGAACTTAATGCTTTTGAAAATTATGACTAAGATTTGTCATTTCATTTTGGATTAGGAGAAGAAAAAAGTAATTGTACGAATAGTAATATTATGATAAATTCAAAAAATTCTTAAAATTTATTGGCAGTTAGATAAAGAAAAAAGTCAATAAATAATAATTCTTAAAAAAAGTTATCTCTCATTTATTTACATAAAAATGATATTGACTCATCCAAAAAGTTAGATTATAATAAAATAAATCCTTCCCCATACTAATAATAAAGACGTAAAACTATATCAGAAAAATAATTAAGAAGAAAAAGTAACTATTCTGCAAAAGATATTATGATGCTATCATAATAATAACATAATAATAAATGTTTAAATATGCAGTAACCTAGAAATAACAATGGTAAGCAAAATATCATAGATTTTATTGAAAATAACAACCAAGAAATTGAGTGTATTGAAGAAATAAGTGATGGATAAAATAATGACGGGGAAGAACAATTATATATGATGTTTGATGATATTGGCATATAAGATAAACTTCATTAGCAAACTAAAGGCAAGAAATATAAATCATCAAGAAATTATGATATAAATTAGCATCATAATAATGATATAAACAGCAATAATCTGCAAATTATAACTGAAAGTGTAATTAAAAATAGTTTTAAAGATTCTAATTATAAAATTTTTTATTTCAATAAGCTGTCTAAACTGTAAAATGATAAATTTATAAAAGAGTAGACTTAAAGTGTAACAACTGATAACAATAATAATAATACAGATTCATCTTAACTAGAATAAAATAAGGTAATAATTACAATTATTAATTTTTTTATATTTATATTTTTTAGGATAATGGTAGAGAACCTGAACCTGAGCCTAATAGACAGAAAATAGAGAGTATAGACAATTAAATAGAATAAAACTATCATTCTCCAAATAATTTTATCACGTAACAATAAATTAATAATGAAAACTAAGAATAAGAAAATAATATGAAATAAGATTAAGTTAGCAATAATAATTCATCTAATCTTAATAGTGAAGAAGAAGAGGAATGTGACACAAAATCAAATACGATTAAAACCCCGGAAATAACTAACAATTATAAAAATAAAAATATTAATTCAAACAACAAAAATAATTTTTCTCTGAATAAAAATATATTTAAATTCCAATTGAAAAAGTAACTAATCCAAATCTCCAAGATTTTGATTAATATTCTCCATATAAAACGGATAAAATAAAAGAAAATATATAAGAAGATCAAACCCCATAATATATTGACCAGGCTTCAACATTCAGAGATAGCTCGGGGGATTTATAGTAATAGTTAGAAGATGAAAAACTAACAAGATTATTAGAAGAGGAAGAAGAATAAAATAAATGGGTTGTCATGCCTAATTCTAAGTTTAAGGTAAAATAACAATAATATAAAACATTTAATAAAGCAATATAAATAATAATAGAGCGTCTGGAACACTTTAATTATTTTCTTTATGATTTATACTGCGACAATTTTACCTTACCGTGTATGCTTTGTTGAAGATAAAAAAGAATTTTATTATTATTTTGATCTAGCTATGAATATTATTTTCTGTATGGATATTATTGTGTCATTTTTTTCTGCATATTATGATGAAGATAATATTCTAGTTACTAATAACAAGTATATTGCAGTATAATATTTAAAATCATGGTTTTTTATAGATCTTATAGCAGTTATTCCTTTTCATGAAATACTAAATAATGATTAAGCAGAAGGTAAATTAAATTAATTATTATAAATTATCTTGGATTTAGTATCTTATATTTATAGAATAAGATGGAGAAGCTGGAGCAGACCCTGCTAAATATAATTCGCTTGTAAGATTAGCTAGATTGCCTAGACTATACAGATTAATTAGATTATTCAGACTTGTAAGATTAGCCAAATTCAAAAAGGTTTTAAATTTTTTTCATTCTTATATAAATAATAATATTCAAATATTTAATAATAAAGGTTTAATCTTAAAGTACATTTTCCAAAATTATGGCTGCATTTTTTAAAATGAATGCTAGTATTAAAAGAATGTTTAAAACAATGGGATTTTCTATATTAGCAATTCATTTAGCTGGGTGTTTTTATTATCTGATAGCTAAACTTGTAAATAATAATTTATTTATTTATTTTAAATGAATTTTTTTATTTTAATATTATTTAAAATTTAAAAGGATAGCTATGATGAAGGCAAATCATGGGTTCATAACATTTAAAAGGAAAATGCTGAGCCTTAAGAACTATATCTTATTTCAATAGTATGGTCTCTCTAAACTCTGACAACAGTAATAATTAAAATTATTGTGAGAAAATTAAAATTTATTATATTTTAAAATATTTAGGTAGGATTTGGTGATGTTCCTGCAGTATCTGTTGGTGAAAAAATATTTGCTATTATATGGATGGGTATTGGAGGAGCATTTTTCTCTTTTATGATTTCTAATTTATAAGGAGCGGCCGATGATACTCAGGATAATTCTCTAACATCCAAAATCAATCGCTTATTAATGTTATAAAATGAACTTAAACTACCAGATCAATTAATTATGTAAATTAAACGTTAAATGGATTTTAGTCATAAAGAGTTAAAACATCATCATTTAGTTAAAAATGCAGATTTTATTGAATAATTACCAACAACTCTCAGGGCTCATGTCTTACTCTGTGTTTTTTCTAATGTAATTAATAAAGTCCCATTTTTCCTTGGTAAAGATATAGAGCTCATAATGAGCATCATTCCTTATCTTAATGCCCTTTATTTACAACCTGGAGATGTAAATAAATATTTATTAGTATAAATTTAAATATTTTTATTTATTTATATGGTTAAATTTTATAAGATTCTGTATTAACATGATGATTATCCTGAAGAAATATATTTCATATACTAAGGGGAAATAAGTATCAAGGATTAAATATAAGAACAAGAAATTATAACTTACAAATAGGGGTAAAAAAAAAAAAAAAAAAAATACAAAATATTAAAGTAATTTAAATAAAAAGAGAAATGTTTGGAGATATGGAAATCATTGCTAGTATTTAAAGAATAGGTTTTGCATAAGCAACAAAGAAATCATTCCTATTCACAATGTCTCAAGATAAGTATATGAAAATGCTTTTACGGTATGGTGATGATAAAAATGGATAAATAAAGCAAGAAATCAATAACATGTATAATTAAAAAAGATAGCATTATGAATAATTTATCTCTGAAGAAGATAAATATATATCTGACCTGCCATTTAGTATATTAATATAAGGATGGCAAGAAAAATATGAAAATAAAGGAGATTGTAATAATTTAATTATTAATTTTATTATAGTATAATGAATATTTTTCGTTTAGTTTAATTATCACTAAAAAAATATAATGTGGAAGGATAGAATCTCTAACTTCATTAAAATAATTTAACCAAAGATAATCCTTTATCTTCAATTTAAACTCCCATTGAAATATTTGAGCAACACAGTGATTAATTTGACTATGATACTGAGGATGAAGATGACAAATCGAGTTTTAACACATTAAACATCATATAATAAAGTAGTATAGAATAAGAAAATATTTAGAGTTTGGATGAATAAAAAATCAATAAGGAAATATTTAAAATTATAATGATAATGCTGAAAATATAGAGTAAACACTTAAAGAAGATAAAATATCTCACAACTAATTGGAAGCTGAAGATTTTTAAGCATCATAGAATATAAATAAATTATAATCAAACTTATTCATATAGCAACAAGAAAATATGGAAGAATAAAGCAAAGAAAAAAATTAAAGCCATAATAAATAATATTAAGAATATAATCAGTCTTTTTTAATAATATGGTTTAAGATACAGAAGAAGAAGAAGAAGGAGAACAAGTTGGCCATAATTAGTATTTATATTTCGATGGAATGTTGGATGAAGATAAATTTATAAATGATTTATCTAGCTACTATTAAAATGACTTAAATACCTATATTGATAATATGCTACAGGAAACAAATAAACTTAAAAAAACTATAAAGTTAAAAATGGAGTACTATTTAAGAAAAAAGGAATAGTTGTAAGATATATTACATAATTTGAATAATCAAAATTCATTAAAAAGTCTTTTATTTGTAATAATAATAAAGATAATGGATAGTAATAATAATCTTCTATTTTTATAAATTAAATTTGATATATAATTATTAAAATAACTTAAAATTTTTAATAAAGAAAATTATTAATAAATAATGTAAAAATTAGAAAAGAGACAAAATATAATAAATTACCATATTATAAATGTAAAATATTGAAAATAGGATTGCATAAATATTATTATAAGATTTATTTATTATTTAAGAATATATTAATAATATTATTTATTTCATTATTATTATTAAGGTATTGCTTTAATAATAATTTTAAATTAGATCATTATAAATCTATTTTAGCCTCTAATCAACATATGTTGTAAAATCAAAAGCCATTATATAATCATAAAATTATTTCTGTAATATTATTTAAATATTTATTTCTAAGTTAGTGAAAATTATAATTTTAATTTAATATCAACAATAATACAAAAATAAATAATATAGAAAATCTATATAGAAATAATGGAAAATTAAAGAAGAAGATTCAATAATTATAACAATTAAAAACCAGGAGATTGGAATTGTTTGCAGTGCAATAAACTTAACTTTGCTAAAAGAACAGAGTAAATAATTCTTATTAAATTACCATTATATATTTAAATCTAAAAAATATATGATTGATAATGATTTTATAATAATTCACTGATATTAGGATAATTATTATGATTAAATAAAATAGATCAAGTATAAAATTTTATGAATTTTTACTTTACTCAATTTAATGCATATTTTTTTATTGTTATTAATTTGTTAAAATGCGAATAATTATTTTTAATACATTTAGGTGCTTCGAATGTGGAGAGGAAAAAGGAAATGCTAAAGTTGCCTAAAGTTTCTCTTAAAGCAGATAAGGAGGTAAACAAAAAAAATATTGTACATTTATATTATTTAAATGTATACATTTATTTTACTATTTAGACTGGAACTGCTCTGATTGTGGATTTTTAAATTTTGCTAACAGAGAAAAATGCAAAGAATGTGATAGTGCTAAACCTAAATTTTCTAATAATAACAACTTCTCAACTAAAAAAGAAGGGGGTAAGCCCTAAAATAATATAAATTTTATCTAATAAAAGTATTTATTATTTATTTGTATATTTAAAAAAAGATTGGAATTGTTAAGACTGTAATTTTTTAAACTTTGCTTCAAGATATAGATGCAAAGATTGTAATGCTCAAAAGCCTTAAAATAAATCTTAATAACATTAAGGAGGTAAATTTTCATTTTTTTTTTTATTATATATAATCACTGGTATTATTACAAAATTTATTTTATTCATTAGATTGGACTTGTATAAAATGCAATAAACTCAACTTTTCTAAAAGAACTGAATGTTTTTAATGTGGTGCAGACATTTTAGAATCTGTTGATGTTAAGTAAACAGAAGATAGTTAATAAACTGAACAAAATTAAGAAGAAAATTCCTAAGATCAAAAGTAGGAATAAGGAAATAATAGAAATAACAGAAGATAGAAATAAGAATAGTAAGATTAAGAATATTAAAATAGAGGAGGAAGAAATGAAAGAAACCACAATGGAAACAGAAATTTTATTAGTTCTAGGGGAGGAATGAATGATTTCAAGAGTGGAGATTGGGTAAATAACTATATAATAATGTATTCATAATCAATAATATTTTACTCATTTAAAACATTTTTAGAATTGTGAAAATTGTAATGCACACAACTTTGCCAAAAGATCTTAATGCTTTAAATGTCATACTTAAAAACAAGAATGAATGAATTAAAAATTGAATAATTTTTTAATAAATGGGAAGTAAAATTTAGAAAAAGAATTACTTTGAATTGTTTTTTATTTAATGAAACATATATAAATAATTTAATAAAGATTTATTGATATTTTAAAACTTTAGAAAGATAAATAATAATATTAATACCATTAGCATTATTATAATAACTAAAATTATTTAAATACAAAAAACTATTGAATATTATAAGTTTTAAATAATAATCACAGTTCCAAATTTATTAAATTAAGTTCAGTTATTTTTTTATAATTTATCATTTTCTTATTACTATTAAGTTCTATCAATTTATATAAGTTATGCTTATAATTAAATATTTTGCTAACTCTATATAAATAACATAGATTTTTTAGCTATATTACAAGCTCTTTACATTTCTAAAAAATCAATATCTTATTTAATAAAAATTAAGTGGGAAGAATGAGTTTTTTCCGGATCATCGCTGTACATTAAAAAATCACCCCCAAATTTGCCACTTTATTAAACAAAATTGTTACATTTTACGATAGCTTAAATACACGAGTCTCTTTCATCATTATTATTATTTTAAGATTATTTTTAATTCTACTATTATAATTGATATATTTTTTTTTTAATTTAAAATTTTACTTGTCTTATTTCATTTATTTTTTGCTTATAAACATTTATAATTATTATTTATTATTTTCCTCATTATTATTTGAACTATTACGCATTTCAGTATTTAATGCATTCAAATTTTTCTATAAATTAATATTTTTATACTTCTTGTATTGCTGATATTGTGTGGACATTTATGTATCTCTAATAAATCTCTATTTTATATCATTAGACTGTAATATTTATATTTATTTATATTCAAATAAATAAGCTATAGCATATTTATCTAAAACAAAAGGAATATTATTACCTCCATTATCATTATCCTCTAAACACTATTCTTAAAAACTGTATAGTTTTTCAGAAACAATTTTAAATATTTTTCTCAAATGATCTGCTGCCTTTTTACCTCGAAAAACTCCTGTTTCATTTATTATATATATTGGAATTTTGTCATTTTCATTTATAGATAGCATGATAATTTGTATTTATAATTAATTTTTATAGATTATTATAAATTCAAATAACTTAAATAATATTACATAACTTTATAGAAGTTTATAGATATTGTATATATAATTTAAAATTTATATAAATATATAAAATTAATTAATTCAATTATTATTTATATTCTAAGATATTAAAATTATAAAAATTTGAGATATTTATAAACTAATAATTTTTATTTTGTCCTATATTTATTAGTGATAATTCCAAACTTATGAACTCACATAAATTTTTATCATAAAAATTTTATTATGGTGATCCATACATACATCTATGACTATTTTGTTATTAATCAAAAAGATTATTACTAACCTTTATTAAGGCTATTGTTTATATTTTTATTATAGACTATAATATTATTATTTACATCTTAATCTGTTTATAAACTTTTTTAACTCTATTGAGTCGATATGAATTCCCAGTCTTATTATTAAATTTTATGACTTCTATTTATTTAATTATCTGGTTATTTTAAATTAAATTAATTTTGTTTTAAGTTATAAGTTTTCTCATATTTCCAAGTGATTTTACAATTATTAGCTGGAACTTTTTAATTTTACTCTATCATAATATCCCAATCTTATCTATAATTATATTTTAATGATTAAAATTTTCAATATTTTGAAAAAAATTTTTTTATAATATACTTTTATCCATCAATATAGCAAACCCACATTTTTCCTTTTGTTGGATTATCAGGGTTTTAAATTTCTATTTCTAAAAATAAAAGGAATTAAATTAAAACTAATATCTATAACTTTTGTTATTTATTATCTATAATCCATTAAAAACATATCAATGTAGTTTTTTTACAATCAAGCCTTTAACAGTAGTAATGAAATCTATCATCTTCACTATTGTAAATTGATATAAAATTGCCATCTAATTTTCCGTTTTTTCCAAAGCATATCCTATTCATTACATCTATCAAATATTCCTCTTATTTACCCTTCCTTGGCAATATTTCTATAACTTTATTATTATGTAATTACAATTATTTTCTTTTTTTTAATTCTGTTTTTAAATCTCTTATCTTGAATGCAATATCTCAATTATTATTCCTTCATGTGGAAAAGAATGTACTTTTTACTAATTAAATCCCAAAATACTAAATTAAAATATGCCAAATAATTTTTTATTTGATATTTCATAATTACTATATTTTAGGAATAGGAGGATGAAATACAACCCATGAAATTATATAGATTTTATTGAAAGATTATTTTTTTTTTTATTTTCTAACTAATTTATTAATTTTTCTAAATTAATTCTTTAATTTTTCAATAATTTCTACCCTCCTCTAAATTATAATAGTTTTCATGTATTTTAATTATATTCCATTTAATAAATTTTATGATATAAAAAAATTTGGTGAACCAACTAAGAATAAATTATATTCAACAATATAATACTTGAAAGTAAATCTCAAAATTTTTAATTAAAGATGAAGATTTTTTTAATTCTAGAGTTTTCAAAATCATAAAATATATAAACATAATTTACTATTTATATCATATTATTATATTTAAAAATTATTACATATAAAAATAATTAAAAAAATAAACAAATATTAATGTGTATATAAACAAAATTTCTCCATTATTTTTTGTGTAATTTATGGGGTAGTTATTAAGTAAAAGTAGGAAATAAATTATATTAAGCCAATCATTACTAGGTAAACTATCTTTTAAGTGTTAGTGCTTACAATTCTGATTAAGAAGAAAGCCAGCAATCTTATTATTAATTATCGGTTGGTTGATTTAGTTTTGATTTTTAAAAATTATTCATCAAATCTGGATTCCAGCTCATTTATCTACGAGTTCCATTTCTATAGTTATACTGTTCATAACTATCTTAAGCTTGTTTCATATTTTAATAAGTTAAATTTTAGCTGTTTGAATTAGATGAGCATGTTGACCCAGTATATCCTGAAGATATATTATCATTTACACTAACTTATTTTTCATCCTAATATTAATTAGATTTCATATTACATTTAATTTCAAATTTAAGGCTACTTAAATCAGAAGTATATCTTTAATGAGTTTTCATTTTATCAGATTGCAAAGTTCCAATGTTTTAGTTTTCTTTTTGTAGGTTGTAATTTTGAGTCGATCTATAAATGGAAGATTAGCGGTTTTTAGATTTTAAGCTATCCGATTATCTATACTAATAGGAATAGTTAGAAGATTGTAAGGGCTTTATATTTCTAAAGTCTACAGTATTAGAAAAAGAACTTTAGTTTGCATTAGAGTTTTTAATATGACTTGTAGAATAATCATGCGTATTTTCTGTATTGCAATAAAAAGAGGATGTCACTACTGACTGTTTATTGAAATGGGAAGAAGAAGGAGGTGCCTGTTGGTTTTTAGAGTCTGCGGTACTTTACAAATCACTTTTAACAGGAGTTGCTGTAGTTCTTCCATAGTTTTTTTATACTTTAACAGGAGAAGAAAAAGCTTAAGTGTCGCTATTTAAATTGAACATTTCTTCTTATTTATCTACAAGATATTCATGCTAGGGTCCGTGAATAGATCCTGGTCTGGCAATCCTCATCCATCCAATAAATTCTTTAGCTGGTATTTTGTAATGCTTCATAGCATACATTCCTATCAAAGTTCCAGTTCTTCCCAGCCCACTTTTACAATGAACAGCTACAATTCCTCTTGTTTTTTCTGAAACTTCTAAGAATCTATTCACAATTTCCTATAAAAATTAAAAATTTAAAATATAAAATAATTTTTTATTTATATTTTAATTTACATCTGATGGAGTTGAACCATCATCGAATATTAAATCGATATGATCAATTCCATTTTATATGAATATTTTTTCATCATATTTTTTATCATTTAATCTTACAACTAATGAAACACCAAGTCTCTTAAACAAGGGAACATAATCCTATGGAGTATATACTTCACCATAACTTCCATATGGTCTTTGGTTAAGGGGTCTATGTTTATTTTATATACAATTATTTTTTTAAAAATAAATAAAAATACTTCATACCCGCTGAATGCTATCATTTTTCCTGGAATTATTTCATTATAATCTCCATTTCCTTTGAGAGAGATATATTCATATTCTTAGACATCAAAAATGGAAAAATCGAACCATTTTAATTTATGAGCATAACTTAATCCTTTCAAGCAATCTACAAGCTATTATTAATTATATTAATATTTAGTATTAAAAATATTATAAAATAATTTATATAAATAAGTAATTAGTTACATAGCATTTATGAGGACTATATGGATCTGCTGTAGAGTCTCTATAAGCAGGGAGGGATCTTTCAATGAATGAAAAAAACTCAAGAGATTTTTCTGGAGAGACATTCTATTTTAAGATTAAATATGAGCAGAGTAAGAATATGGAGTTAGCTTGCTTTTAAGGATTAACACCTGTAAACACACATATTTTTGTGCTTGATTTTCTACAAATCCTAATTGCACTGTCTAATTTGTTTACAAATCTAAACACCTCTCCTAAATGTAGAGGTCCAAAATCAAAATTGAATGGCTAATATCTATGAGACTAATTACAAAAAAAATAAGTAAAACAATAATACTAGTTTATTAGTTACCTAATCAGAAAATATAAAGATTGAATCAGCCTATTTATTAGGAATATCTTTTGAACTAATCCAATACAATGTGTCTGGTTATTTAAATATATTTAATAAATGAATAAGTTAGTATTTTATTTTAATATTTATATATATATAAAATGTTTGAATAAGAATACCTTCAATAATTTCAATTGTCATGGTTTGCTTAGCTGATCTAGGAGTCAGCAATGTAGCACTGACGTTATTAAGAGACATTAATAATTTCTATAAAATTAATTGCTTAAAATTTTTTTTTTTTTTATTTTTATTTAATACTATTTATTTTATTTATTATAATAATTTATTATAGCCCCTTAATATATAATAAAATAAAAATTTATTTTTGAAAATAAAGCCCCAAATTTGTAAGCAATAAAACTAAATATTGTAATTAATATCACATACACACTTACTAGCAAATAAAAATAATAAAAATTATTCAAAGAGAAATATAAAAATCTAATAGGGCTAATATATAAATTAATAATATTTTATAAAATAATTTTTATTGTATTTTGTTTTATTAAATAATATTAATAAATAAAAATGAAGATAATTTAATTTTACCTTTAAACCTACTTATCTATAACATTTATTTTATAAAAATACACCATAAGGGGTCATATTAAAATTATTTTTTTATTTAAATTATTTATCTATTTAAATTAAAGTATGAAAAAAAATATTTAATTATTTATTATTATTTAATTATTATTAAAACAATTATAAAATATAATTTTTTAATTTTTAAATTTTTAATGACAATTTGTATTTTTTTCATTTTTAAACAAGTATACTTACTTTGACTTATTCATATGATATTAATTACTACTCAGCATTAAGAAGAAAACTTAAATTCTTTAATACCGAGTTATATATTAATAATTAATAATTACTACTTTAATACTTTATTTATAAATAAAGCAATTATAATTTCCATAAACTACAATCCATATAAACAAAAAATTTAAAATAATAAAACATTTAAAGGTAATGAAAAGTTAATTTGAACATTTTATGATAATTTTAATTGCAAAATAATTACTTAATACAAATTACAATATTGATTTATAATTATAGTAATTTATTTTATAAATATAGATAAAATGGTGTTAGATAACTCTAAATTTATTAATATGAGCAGAAATTTCCCCAGAAATTTAAATATTCCTTTAAACAAAGCTTAATATGTTCAAAGATAAGCTATTAGAAATTGGCACTTTACCTTAATCGGTGGATCATTTTTGTTTATGTTATATGCTGTTAGTAAAACATCTAATCCTTTCAAGTATGAATAAAGATAAAGACAGTAATACAGAATTGAAGCCGACTATGCTACTAATACTTACACTGTCTAAGAATAAAAAACAACAAACTATTTGAACTATTATTGAGGATAAAATTAAATATAATTAAAAATATAATTAATAATTTGCGAAATAAATTATGTTTGAAGCAAATATAAATCTATAATCAAATAAAAAAAAATCACGCACTTAAATATGGAATCAGAATTATCAATATAGTATTGCTTTATTAAATTTTTAATGTGTTCTAATTAATTATAGTCAATATATCTTACTACAAATAAAACTTTCATTTAAGATAAGCTAAAAAATATAAATCAGTTTTGAAATAGTTTAAGTAAAATAATAGAACTAAACATTAAATATATATAAATTTCAAAAATCTAATGAACAAATCTTAATAAAATAAATAATTTATGCTGGTTCATTTTTTTAAATATTTCATATTTACTTAATTGTAAGCCTGTTTATATTTTATAAATTGTTATTTTAATTATATCTACTAAAATTATTATAATTAGTTTACGGCTTATAATGCTCTATTATAAAAATAAAAATTTGATAAAAAATTAATATAAAGGAAAACTATATATAATATTCTAAATATGTCATCTTCTTCACAAGAATACTATAAACCCCATAAAATAGATAAAAGAAAAAAAGGAACATTTTGGAGACATATGTTAGCAGGAGGTATAGCAGGAGCTGTTTCAAGAACAGCAGTCGCTCCTATTGAAAGAGTGAAATTAATCATTTAAACATAAAATTTAATGAGATTGTCCGAATCAGAAAAATATAAAGGATTTTTTGATGCTTTAAAAAGTTATTTAAACTATAAATATACAAATAAAAATTTTAATAAAAATTCTATAATTAATTTTTGTAGGGATTCCTAAAGAATAGGGATTTTTGTCATTATGGAGAGGTAATGGAACTAATGTATTACGTATCGGCCCAAATATTGCAATGAGATTTGCTGTTTATGATAAATTTAAAGGTTATCTTATGCCTAAAGGATCAAATCCTGAAGAATATGTATACTTTTTATTAAATTTAATTCAAAAATTTAATTTAATACATAAATTAGGAGTTAAAATAGATATTTTCTCATGTATTATGTGGATTCTTTTCTGGAATAATGACATTAGGAGTAAACTATCCTTTAGATGTGATTCGAGTAAGGCTATCTGTAGATATGAATTTCAAGAAAAATGAATTAGATTAAAATAAATAGTATAATGGATTTATGGATTGTATGAAAAAAATGATTAAAAATGAAGGATTTAGATCTTTATATCAAGGGTATATATTTACCTTAATAGGTTTAGCCCCTTATCTAGCAATTTCTTTTTCTACTTATGATCTTCTTAAATATAAATTTAACCTTGAAAATATTCAAAATAATAACGATGTAGTTTCTTAAATAATTGGATTTTTAGGAGTCGGAAGTATAGCTGGAACTGTAGCTTAAATAAGCACTCAGCCTTTAGATGTTATTAGGTATACATCTTACGCTATATTAAAAAGTTTAAAATATATTTAATTTTTCTATTTATATAATATTTAAAGACGAAGATTGTAAGTTAATGGCGGAGTAAATTTTGAAAAACTATACAAAGGAAGCTTTGATTGCATATCTAAAACATATAGAAATGAAGGGTTTAAAGGATTTTATATAGGATTAGGACCTAATTTGGCCAAAATTGCACCAGCAGCCGCATTATAATTTACTGTATATGATATTTTTAAAAATTTTGTGTTTGAATGATAATAAGTATTATTTTTTACTCTTAATTTAACATATAGTAGTTCATTCATTCTATATTATATAATTACAACTAACTTATGCTGTATGTATTTATTATACAATATTCTTTTATAAGTTAGATAAAAAAATGAGATCATTATAATACCATTTACACTATATACAGATAATATATTATAAAATAGGTTTTAAATTATAGGAAAGTATAATATATTCTATTAAAAAATTTCATAATTTTAAAATATCCTATATTTTACTATTGTTAAGACTAAAATCTTCTTCATCTTTTTAAATTATAGCAAATATATTTTTATTGCTTTCCTTTTTGATATAATCATTGTCACTTAATGAGTCAAATTATTATTCTTTTCCACTGCTTTAATATATGGAACTTGAGAAGTTATTATTATTATTGTTTAATTAATTATTACCACTTTCATTAAATATATTTTAAAAATCATCTGAATTATTTTAATTATACTATATCTAAAAATTAATATTTTTCTATGTTATTTATTCTTTTTCTTCTTCCATTTTAATTTCTAAGTTTTAAATAATTGAATTATGTTATTAAACATTTTTATAGTTATCTTCTTTTAATTATGAGGATAAAAATGAACAATTTGTCTCATTCTTATTATACTCTTATTAAATCATAGATTGGCTTTTATAATTTAAATGCTTTGGGGAACCACATTAAATATTTTCTGTTTTTTATTATTCATTTGTTTATAAACTAGAGTTTTTGCACTAATCACTATTGTTATTATCGATTTTAGAGGTAAAAATAGAAATTAGCTTTTCCTTTATATTATAGACTTCTAAATCTTAATTTTCTTAATTATAACTATTTGTGATTTGGTTTTCACATAAACTTTTAGATTTAGATTGTTTAAATTAACTATCCTAAACCTAAATATCGCTTAGTATTTTATCTTTAGATATATCATTTTTGAATATGAATTATCTTAATTTTTAATTTCTGATAAGTCAAGAGTAGGCATTCTAATTTATAGATTATATTTAAAATATAAATATATTTATTTAATTTAATAAATTATATACAAACTTTAAAAATAAATATAGTTATCTACAAGATACCTTTGACTATTTTTAGGTGAATATTACTATAAACTACAAGAATTAATACTTTTATTCTATTAGATAAAATGATAGCTATCAGTATTTTCTTAAATATCATTATGATTTTTATGTGATTATGGGGATATATTTTTCTCAGTTTCTATATTAAATATTCGAGGTATTTTTATTTTTTTTTTTAAGATTTTTATTAACAATTTTATATTTAGCTATAATACATCTTTTATATTTTTTTCTTTTCTTTTCTTACTTTTGAAAATATTATTTCAAATATGCTTTTATTTCTTTCCTTTTATTAGGAGTGGGATTACCTATTTTAGTTGGTCTAATAATTCTAATCATTAAACATTTAATTGTTTTCTTTATTTTGAAAGGGTTATTCGGTGTCTAACTGCTCTTCTTTCATAAATTATTTATCATTTTATTAATAATTTTCACTATTTTACTCCTAATTATTATATATTTAATTATTATAATTTATATTTTATTATCGATCCTTTTATGATAAATTTTAAAATATATTGGAAATTTATTTCAAATCTTTCTCATTAGACATGTATTTATTTTATTCCATCAATTCTTATTAATCAATTATTTCTTGTTTTATAAATTTAGGTGAAGATTTAAATTTACATTATGAACTTTTTTCATTTACCTTCTCATATTTTTTATTTTGTATAAAATTAGTTTAAAATTATTTATTGTGATTTTCATATTTATCTTTACAAATCTATGGCTATTAATTACCAGTTGAAAGAGATTTATAATTTTTAACAAAATTTATTTTTTCCTTTGCTATTTAAAAATCACAACTTTAAATTTATTTTTGTTAATTTTTAAATTATTCTTTAACTTTATTGCTATTGAATAAATTAGTTTTCTTAAAAGGACTTGATTATTATTGATTTTTTTCTTAATTTTTTTATTCTTAATGCTTTTCATCTTCTTCAAAAAAAGAATCTGTATCGATACTTCCTATTTCTAATTTATCAAATATTTATAATTTTTTATTTTTATTTTTCTCTATAAAATAATATAAAATTATTCAAAATATTTATTTATAAATTTATATAATACTTCATTCTCTTAAATTTGCTATTCTCTCACTTACTTTCCTATCTCATTAGTTACAGGATTTTCAATAATATAATTTGTTATAAATCCAGGTTCTGCTTCCTAATATGTAATTTCATTAGGTACTGCCTCCTCTACATGGCAAAACATAGAATTTAATAAATGGGTTGGAAGGAATTAATGAAATAGTCCAATAAATAACCCTACAATAAAAGTCACTGGCGGAAATTTTTAAGTCATATAAGAATAAAATAAAATATTAGAAAACTAAGGTAATTATATTAAAATTTTATTAATTTTATGAAAATATATTTTCTCGACATTAAAATTTACTGAAAAAAGTGGTAAAACAAGTTCTAGTTATTTAGTCATTGCAACTGATAATTCAGCACTCATGTTACTCTTGACTATTCTTCGTTTTATCAAAGAATATCTATATTATATATGCTATAACTGTTTTTTATTTATTATATATTTATTACTTATCTGCCCAATATTATAAAAATATGCCAATTAAACCCCAAATAGAAGCAATAGGAAGTACCCCAGTATAAAAAACTGTTAAAAACACATTATTTAACAGCATGGCATATCTTTCAGATATATCAAATTCTGGATTTTCATATAATCTTGAATTTATAAATTAAAATATCAAATTTATGGTGTGAATAAACTATATTTTAATTTTTTTTGTTTACTCATTCAATTATTATTGAGTAAGAACTGATTTATCAATATTTTTCATTTCAATTTTTCTAATGAAATGCTTAACTATGTATGCTGGATCAATAAATGAAATGAGTGAAGGTAATATTGCATTAAACATTATTACATAATTGATATTATATAGTAATCCTCCAGAACCCATTATTCTACCATAGTAATGATCAGTTTATACTACAACTGATAATAAGAAGGGTACAATCCCACTATTCATAAATTAACAGTAAGCTAAGGATTTAGCAAAATTAATGCAATAACTGGTTTTAGTTGAATATTTTTCTTATCTTTTTATTTAGTTTTAGTTCATTTATGTTTAAAAAGTTTAAAATATAGATAATAATTTTTAATTACAGAGAAATAAATTCACTAGCCAATGCCAATGCTCCATTTACTAAAGAAATAAATAATGAAACAGAAATAGCTAGAATCTATACATACATATTATTTTATCCTTTTTTAGCACCTGCTTCATTTTACATTTTATTAAATAATAATATAAACCTAATGAGATTCCTAACATAATTATTTATACAAATCCCCGATTACTCTTCTAAGATATTTTTGTTTCTTGGTAAAATGCAAATTTTTCCAATATACATCGCTAGGATCAGGAGCTTATTTAATGCTTAAAACATTGCCCTAATATATCAACTACCCATTATTTGCTCTTGTACTTTTTTATTAATTAACTTCTTAATTTGTTTAATTATTATTATCACGTTCATTATCTCTTTATTTTCCTATTATATAATTATTTTTCTTTTATCTTTTTTCCTTGAATAATTCATATTTGTATCTTAAATATTTAAATTTTCTTTCTAAAAATCCAGTTTTTGTGTTTTTTTCAATAATATCTTCTTTTTCTATTAATTTTTTAGGGTTATTTATTATAAAATGACTTAATACATATTTTTTACCTTATTCTGTTTAAAATGAAACAAATGCAATTCCAGTAAAATACTTTTTCATAAAATTTTTTCCTTTCCCTTCACTCAATTATTTACATATAAAAGATTTTTTTTAAACTAGTCCATATATTTACTCATCTAAGTCCTCTAATATATTTGGAGCAGAATATGATCCCTTTTTAATATATTACTTAATTTCTTTTTATTTAATTCGTATTAGTTTTTGTATTTAATCATCAAGTTATGTGATATTTTATAGATTAAAGCATAAATTTACAGATATTATATTGCACTTCTAGTTATCAAGAGCATATTAAGCTTAAGAAATCGGAAAATTTAATCATCTTTTAATAAAAATGTAGCTATATTTTACATAAATATATCATCAAATCTTCATCATAATCATCATTTATTGCATTATAATACTTTGGAATATTTTTAACCACAATTGTATAATCAGTTGCAGATATATCTTCTGTATCACACTAAATATCTAATTTTCTCTATTATTTTCTATAAATATATAATTGATAATTTGCTAAACTTTATATATTTAAATAGTACCTAAATATTTATAAAAATATTATAACTATCAAAATTGAAAGAATATTTACAGCGCCTTATATTAATATTAGATTTTCTTAATTTATTTTATTTCCTATTGAACCAGCTGATATCCAGTTTTTATGACATTAATTTTATACTTCTTCTTGACTCATTTTTATTAATTTTTTTTCTTCAACGCAACCATTTCCTCAAATAGATTGCAATAAAAAAAATTATGAAAAATAGTGATTTAATATTACCATATAATAAGTTAGAGATAAGATTATAAACTCCAGATGTTAAAAACTATAAAAATACAAAAAATCCACTGTATTTAACAAATTCGAAGTAAAGAGGATACCCGGCTCCAAGAAATGAAAAATCAGTAACTTTACAATTGATTTTAAAAACATTTCTTTATACAATTCTAGCACAACAAGGGCATTACTCCAAAAATTATCCAAAATCTAATTCATTTTATTTTTTTGCCATTCCAACTCTTAAACTTTTCTTTAATATAAAATTAAATTTCTATTAACTAAATAAATATTATTTAAATATAATTTTTTTGTTTTAACTTTATGTATATTAGCCAAGTTAGAATTAGGAGGAATTTAATCTAAACAATATGATGGTTTTTTTATTTCTATAATACTAGGAATATGAAGTTTATTTTTAGATTAGGCCTGTTATTATTTAAAATTGAAAAGTTTATTTGTTATGGCAATCTCCACTTTTTTATTTCTAGTTTTTTATATAAAGAAATCCCTAAAATTTTTTCTAAAATACTTTTTCGCTTATTTTAGAATTAATATACCAAATCCTTATTGGGTTTCATACTATATTTAACGATTTTTCTATTTTTCTATTTTTTTATTTTATAAATATCGATATCACTTAATTTAAACATATACCTAGTGGATTATATTAATTAAGCAGTAAATAGTAAATAAATCTATAAAGTAAATGATTTATAATTAATATTAATTCATTAATGAATGCTATATTTTAAAAATTATATAATATATAAAATTTAACGAAATTAAAAACGTTTATAATTAAACTATATTAAATTACATATGGAGAAAATTTAATTAATCTTACAAATAAACCGATTGAATAATGCTATTGTGATATATTTAATAATTTTATAATATTAAAAATTTTATAAAACTATAAAATGAATTTAGCATAATTATCTACAATGAATATTTCATTTCAAGATAATTTTTATAAAATAATGCATGATTCATATTTAAACTTTTTGATTTTCTACATATAGTGGAATATTATAATTTCTATTAAATTATAAATTCTTAATCATTTTAGATAGACTATTTATAAATTATATAGCTTTGATAACTTTGTGATTAATTAATTAAGAAGAAAAAAAATCATCTTTATAAAAAGAAATTAAAACTTGAATTGCGTAAAACGGGAAAGATTAAATAAAAAATTTCTTAAATTTAATTATATAAATACATAGAATTGAAAATATCAATTATTATAAACTTATTAAAAATGGGATGCACGATAGGAAAGCATAAACAATAAAAATCAAAGTAATAACATATACAATAGGAGAGGCCTTAAAAAGATACTAGAATAGAAGTAGCAGCATAATAAGCAAATGCATAATCAAAACTTAATCAGTCTAATCGTAAAAAATATACTTTCATAAATAAAATTAATTTTTATCAATACTTATAATATATATATAATTAAAATTAAGATGATTTTCCTATTAATGGAGAGAAAATCATATTAGAAAATTAAGTATAGATAATTAATTAATCTAAGGTTATAATTCCATGTTCTAATTCTCTGTCAAAAAATGCTTTAAAATTTAATGATATTGATTTGTTGTAGAAAAAAACTGGAGAGTTTTAAAAAATCCATGCTATAAAAGTGATTTATAATGAAGAAAAAGTCGAAGGAATATAAGTAGGTAAGAAAAATATATTTTATTTTAAGAGAATTAAACTATCAATATATAAAAGCTTACGAAATGTCCAATGGAAATATAGTATCTGGAACAAATAATTATGTAAAAAGCTAAAGTAAAAATAATCATAAGAAAAGTGATATTTCAAATAACTCAATGTCTACAAATAATAACCGCGAAGATGTATTTGAAATTCCTATTGATGACTATCTAATAGAAATTTCCGGAAGAGCTAGTAAATATTAACTAAAAAATATATATATATAAAATAATATACATATATATATATCAAGGCTAAAGTCTTAACTCAATAAGATTTAAAACCTATAAAGGAGAAAAAAGTTAAATTTTTGGGAGTAATGAATTAGGAAAGCCATTTTCATTTAAAATTGATGGTCATACATTTGGTCCATTTTCAGGTTTTATTTCCTAGAATAGTGCAATTTAAACTCTGGAGATTCCTATTTATCCTATACCTATAGGTATTCTTAATTATTATATCAAATTTTAATTATCTAGAATATTAATTTTTTAGATTTTTATGAACAAATAAAGAATTGAAAAAAGTTAAAAATTAATATTGCATATAATATTAAAACGATTTAATTTATAATTTCATATTTGCATATTCTTTTAAAACTATACCATTTTTTATAATGTAAATATTAAATATAATACGAAAATTTTATATATATAACATTTAATTTTAAATTATAGCTAATAAATCAATCTTCATAGTCTTAAGCATTTTACCTGTATATTTAAATAAAATATATTATTTATTTGTTTGTTTTATTTAATACTATAATTTTTTGAATACATAATTTATTTTCTAATTTCATCAACAACAGTATTGACTTCTAGCCCATCATCACTATTAAGTAATTAAAATAATAAAAACTAATAAAAAAATTATTTATAATTAAAAATATACAGTTGCTTGAGTTAAGAGAGAGTAATATCTTGATTATCTTCCTTGACAGTTTAAATTTATTATTAAATTTTATATGTATATATTATTTATAATTTACTTAGTTTGGGTATTCGCTAAACTTATCATCTACTTCTGTATCATTTTATCCAGGGTTTTCTGATTCATTTGCGTATTTTACATCTTTTTTCCCTAGATTATTACTTATTTCTAGTTATTCTATTACTTATAAACTCTTTAATAAATCTTCTTAAACACTTGTGCCTGGTTATTTAGGACGTAAATCAATTTCATTTTATTTATCTTTTTCATCAACAGTATTTGATTAACAACATCCCATAAGAATCAGATTGGAGTAAATTTATATTATAATTTGTTGATTTAAATTGTTTTTAAGGATTTTTAATAATATTCTTGGTTTTCTAAATTAAATTAACTAACTAAGTAATATAAATAATTATAATTTAATTAAATAATAATTAATTAATTATTATTTTAGTTATTAACAAAATATAAAGACATATTATTCTACTTATTTCTAATATAATCTATTTTTAAATTAAGTAAAAATAGAATTCTTTATATTTAGTAAATAAATAAAAAAGTGTGAATGTATAGTAATTAATATCATTTTAAATTTAAAATAAATTTATGAAAATGTTTCTATATACATTAAATATATATAATTTATGGAATTATTAAAATCATTTTCATTTCTATTATAATCAATTTCATTATGCCATTAGAAAAATTATATGCCTAGTTATTATCGTTTTCATAATTTATAAATGTATTCTTTATAGAATAATATAAACACTCACTGATTTTCTTGCATTCTTTTCCTAAAAAAAAACAATATTTAATTCAATTATATAATTACTATAGAATTTACATATATCTTGCAATATCATCTTCAACCTATTTTACTTCTTGTTTTTCTTTTTCTTCACTTTTTAATGATATAATAACAATAAAAATAAAATAATTAATTTACTAAATGTTATAACAATAAAAGAATTTACTCTTCCTTCATTTATTAATTAATATCTTTTCCATTATCTAATTACTAAGGATAATGAAAGTTAGGATAAACAATTTTTTTGTAATTTAAAAAAATAGTTACATCTTCTATCTCTACACTTTTTTACTCTCCTCCTTCTGTTTTATGATTAGGTTCAGTATTAGGGGGAATAGACTATCCAACAACTGGTTCTTCATTAGCATCTGTTCCTTATTGCAATTTACTTTGTTCTTTCTAAAAAATTTTATAATATAAATATATTTAGCATTAAATATATTATAATCATATTCTAAATTAACAAAACTATTTTGATTATTTAATTAAAAATAATTCTAATAATTCAAATGTTAATGATTAAAATATTTTTAATTGAAAAAACCCATCTTAGTTTTTAATAGAGTAATTACATTATTCTTAGTGCTCTATAAAAATATAATTAAAATTAGACTAATTAAATTTTATATATTCACCCGCTATTTATAAAATTTTTAATTACTTGATTTATAGTAACATTCTTCCCTTAGTCATCTGGATTACTATTTACTTCTTGTCCTTATAAGGGATTTGATTAACAACAACCCATTTATTATATAATCAGATTTAAGTAAACTATTTTTCTTTAATAATTTTATTTTATTATTATACGAAAATTATAATTTTAAGTTATTATAATCTAATGAAAATTAATTATCTCATCTTATTAATATATTTTTCTTTATAACTTTGTTATTTAATTTTATTTCGAATTTATATACTGAATTACTCATATATTACAATAAAATTATATTTATTTAAATTATTAAATAATATTTATCACTTAAATCTATAAATCTTTTTTACTAATTTATAACATAATATATAAAATATAAAAATATCATTTATCTTTTTAAATTTCATTTTTAAAATCAAAAGTCATTTTAATTGATTTTAGCATATTTTATTGTGTTCCAAGCTTATTTAAAAAAGCATTCATTTTTTTTTATTTTGCTAAAAATTATATGTTATAATTGTAATTAACATGCTCCTTAATTATTAATATTTACTTATTACCTTTATTACACTATCTATAAGCCCACATATTAAAAGTACTTTATAAAAATGCAAATAAAAATACAATAGCCATTTGAACTTAAAAGCTAATTAAACTAATTAATGCAATTAATGCCCACGATGTAGAAGAAAAACTTTAAATTCCCCAAAATAATTTTTCATTTATACTATTTATATTCATTTTGCATTCAAAAACCCATCTTTATTCTCCTGCATTATCAATTTCTATCCACCATCTCATACCAATCATATATCTATTTTATTTTCTTTTATAACTAACATATTTATAATAAAGATTATTAGGAATATGAAATAATACCTTCCAGCAACATTTTTAATTGTCCAAAATCCATCAAAGAATATAGTATTATTGATTAATATATATGATGCTTTTAAATTAAAATCATAGGTAAAAATATATATGAAAACAAAACCATTCCCTTAAATATAAGCATAAAAAATAAAATAAAGCTAATTTCTACTTCCTATTGAATTGATTAGTTAAAGTTTCTAAAAAAATAAAATAATAATATTTTAAAATTAAAAAATTATTTAAATTAATATATTTACTCGCTCTTGTTATATTAATTTATTTGAGACATAAATGTGAAAGGGTTAATATATGACAAACCTATTTAATTTGTTGCCACAGGGCTTATTTAATTACTAAATATATGTTGATTATAATCTTTCTGCAATACTAAAGAGTTATTAATATTTTAATTAAGAGTTGCTATTAAATTTTAATTTATTTTTTCAGGACTTAAATTTCCTTTTATTTAGCTAAAATATACTTAATTTTATTAAATTGAATTTACGCTATTCATATCTTTACTAAATAGTGTTAAAACAAAAAGTTTATTATGAGTATTGTAAATTAATTATATGAAGAATATTACGAATTATACTATCGTGTGTTAACTTCAATTTTAATTTCATTATTATTCAATTCGCTAGGTCTTTATTGATTGATTTATTATAATATATTTTCATTTTAAGAATGTTATTCATTATCTTTGCTTTCATCTTATGCAAATCTATATAATATATATTTATATTTTATTTAATAGTAATTTGAAAAATTAATTACCTTTATTAATCAGAATTTATTTTAAAATTTATTTATTTTTATAAGTTATTATCAGTCTCCATATATATATATTTATATTTATTATTTTGTTGGTTTAAATTCTATGAATTTTATTAATAATATTATAATTAATCAACTGTAAAAATGAATTATTTAAAATTAAATTAAGATTGAATTACTGGTGTTTCTGAAAATATAATTATAAAATAAGAAACTTATATATTATTTATAAACTAAAAATTCAAATATTTTTTTTTTTAAATGTCATATTCAATTATTTTAATGTCATATTATTTACATTAAATTATTATTATAAAATTTCAATATTGTTGCTATTATTATTAAAATCCTAAGCTATATTCTCTTCTGATTAGAGGTGTTTAAATAATGGAGTTTCCACACTATTTTCTAATTAACTATTCTAATAATTATCAAATTTTATAAGATCAGTACTAAAAGCATTTTTTAATGATATTTATTTATCTTAGTTAATCTAATTTTTTATTTAACAACTTCTTATTATTTATAATTTAAAGGATTAAGAAATGTATAATCTATTCTTTATTAGTTTAATTTATATTCCTACTTATTTTTTTTAAATATTTAAAAAATATGTTTAATAAATATATATAATATATAATATTAAATTATTAATACATTATCTTGATGATTATTATTATCATCATCATCATCATCATCATCATTGATATTATCATTATATTTTTTTATTTTTAATGATAAAATTAATCTTCTAAAAATTTAGGATTATTTTTCATTTTTCCCTTAACTTTGTTTGGTTATTATTAACAAGTATTCTTCAAGCTACATTATTTTTATAAACTAAATAAATTTTAATTTTAAAATTATTTGTCTTCCTTAGAAAATCTTGTTTATTAGATGTTTTATTTAGTTAAATTTGATTTCTCAAAATCTTTATTGAAATTCTCTTGTTACTTAGCTAAGGGACTTAATTTTTAATTTTTAATTATTTTATTATTCTACTTTATTTCTAAATTTGAATTATTTATAAAATAGTCTTTGAGTGAAATTCCATTTAATTTTCTTTCTGAATTAATTGTGTTTTCATATATTTTGAAATATTTATCCTAAATAGTTTATTATTAACTCATATTCATCCTTTTATCTGAAATCATCATTTATTATTAATAGTTTATCGGTGATATCTAATGATAAAATAGTGTATAATTATAAGTTTCAATTTAGCTAAATAATAATATAAGAAGTACTTTTTACTTTTCCTAATGTCTTTATTTAGTATAAGATGTTAAGCTCCTTTATTTATAATTGTTATTTTAAACTAATCAAATATATAATGATAAAGATAAAAGTTTAAAAAATTAATTATTTTTTTACACTGGCCTTAAATAGGAAAGTAATACATTTTTTTTAATTAAGATACATTTTTAGAATTGTAGAATTTCTAAAACATTGTTTAATTATCTTCTGTGATATTTAGTAATTCTACTTTATTTATATCATTTAAATATTTTTATTTTTATAATACAATAGTTTTGTGCTAAATATATTATTTTTCATATTATTTAACATCAATGCTTTTATGTACAGACATAATTCTGTTTTATAATTATCTATTTTATTTTTCTATTTATTTTCGTTCTTTATTTCTAATTATTTTTATATGACTATCATGATTTTATTTATAATGTATATTTTTTTTTCTGAAGTTATCAATTCTTTAAAATTTTAAAAATTAAATTAATTTTTGGTAATTAAAATAAATTTATTTACTTATTTTTTGATTATTTGATTAATTTATATCTATAATTTACTATAATAGCCTAGAGTTTTCTTTTCTAATATTCATAACTTACTCCTTAGATTGTGTTGAAAGAAAATCTGAATTATTTTTATTCATTTTACTATTTATAAATTTACTTAATACTAATATTTTATGCTTTTTTTTCTAAAATAAATATATGTTCACTATATATAATTAAATTTAATAAAATTATATTATTCTAAAATATTAGATTATGAAATTATTTCTATTATTTAAAAACTGATTGTTAATAATGTTAATACTAATAAATATATATTGCTGAGTATAAAATGATAATTTTATTATAAAATATATTTAATTAGTATCAGTATATTATTTATAAATATATATTTTTTTTAAACTTTCAGAATGATTTTTTAAGTAATATTCTTTCACCCTCATCTTCGTATTCCTAATAATATATTTAAAATTTAAAAATATTATATTATTTATATAATTATGTACTTTTTTAGATATCCACATATTTTTAAAGTAATTTAAGCTAGATAATATTCCACCACCTTACCAAGCCAATGTGTTTCTATTAGGGGGGACAAAGAATTTCATCTATAAATGTCAATTATTTAATCAAATGTTTTTTAAATAAGATTAAACAAATAATACCTTTATTTCTTTATTAGAGAGTTTTTTAACTTCTCCTATAAATCTTTCAGGAAATCCGTGTAAAAGAGTTGTTCCTCCACTTATAACTACTTCTTAAAATAATGTTCTTCTTAAATCTATATCAGTTTTTTAAATGCAATTTGTGAACAGCTCAGATATAGCTATTTTTACAATAAAAATTAATTTAATGAAAAAATTTTCTAATTATTCCTAAAAAAATAAATACAAGGAAGTTCTAAACCAATCTTATCAGGATTAAATAATATTTCTGGAGCTTAGTTTTTTTCAATTCCAATTCCAATAGGAGTTCCATCTGGTAACATATAATTTTCCATATATTTATTATATTTATCATCATATGGTTATGAAGTTGGATTTACAACGCATAATTATTCTTTGAATTATTTTAAAATTTCCCATTCAGCCTAATAATAGATATTATTTTAAATAATAATTTATTTTAGAAAATATTATATTTCTACTGAGGTGTTAAATGAATATCCTGATCTTCTTAATAAAGATTTTAACTAATCTGTAATATCTCTTCCTCCTAAATCCATTCTTTAGTTTGCATGAGAAAGATAGTAACCTTCGAATACTGGAACAACTTATGTAACGCTATCTCCGCATTCAACAACAACACCTGTAGTTTTACCACTAGCAAATCTAATAATTTTAAATATTAAGAGTTTATTATTTAATTTTCTATAAATTTTATTAATTATTTACAAACTCAAAACTCCTTATACTCCTATAAACAATGCAGGTGTAGAATAAGTTTCAAAGAAATGATGTGCCATTTTAACTTTTTCTTTTATAGGATTTTATGCTGCTTCTGTCAGAAATATAGGATACTGTTTAAATGAATATAAATTAGACATTTTTTTACTGATATTTAATATATTATTACTTCATTTGGTTTAGCTTTCAATTCAGAAAAAGTATGTTTCCAAATCCTATCCATATCATCCCAGTCCTATACAATTCCTCTTTTCATTGGGTATGATAATTTTAATAAACCTCTATTTTCTTCTTTAAAATTCCCTACATGGTATGCCTATTATTTAACATTAGGCAATACAGGTTTATATTTAGGTCTTCCAACACTATTTCATATTATTTTTAAAATTTAATTTTCAAATAATATTTTATTATTTTACTAAGTGTTAAACATAATTTTAGGTTTATCTTCTCCTAAAATATAAAATAAATATATATTTATATGAACAAATAGTTATAAACCATTTAAATAATTAATACCTGAAAATCCTGCTTTCAATACTCCAGATCCCTTGAATATTTAGGTTTTATATTATTATAAATATTAATATTAAAATAATTTGTATAAAATACATTATCAATAACAATTGGACTTTTAGTTAATACTTCGCTAAATGCCTCCATATAAATCTCAAATTAATTTTTAGTATTTTAAATATAGAAAATTTCTTTGCGTCTTATTTTTATGATATTAATTTTTAATATTTTATATATCTGAATAAAAATTATATTTTATAATTCTTATTAATATTAATATTAAATAATTAATGCATGTATGTTTTACATAATCAACTTTGAAATAATTATAATATAATAAAATATTTATCTATATCAGTATTTTATATCTAAATTTTAAATCTCTATAATAAATATAACTTTTATAATTTTGAAAATTATTCATAGATTTATGGCATCCTAAATGATTTATTTTTCAAAAAATACTATAATTGAAATGACAAAAAATATATAATTTTAATAAAATATGTATTCTAGAAAAAACAAATAATTAATTTCTATGAAATAATTAAAATATATTATATTACATATTTTGATAATAAGTTAATCATAAAGAAATAAAAAAAATGAAAAGTAATATTAAAATTTAAAAGTAAAATTTATAATAAAGCGTAAATATAATAAAAATTGAAGAAGAATCCTGTTCTAATCAAAATAACAACAAAGACATCTAGGCAGATGATCCTAAAATAGATAAAAATTTAATTATTAATAGTTAAAAACTTATTTCATTTGATGATTCATAAGATTCATATAGAATAAATAAAGGTTACTTATAATAATAAAATCAATATTAAATAGAAAATTATCTATACTAAAAGGATACTAATATAAATGAAGCAATAATTTAACATAAAAACGATAAATTATAAAATTAAAATGATTTAGAGGAGTAGAAAAGATAAATAAACAATAATACTTTAGAAAAAGATGAAATAATCAATGTAAATTCTATACAGTAAATCGATCAAATAGAATAAAATTAAAATAATAATTCACAATAAAGAGATTAAAATATGGAAAATTAACAAATATAAAAATATTAATTAAAATAGTGAAAATAATGATAGAATAGATCCATATTAATTAGGCCTAGAAGAATTAGACTAATTTTTATAAGAAAACGAAGAAAAAAATAAGATAATTTAGGATATAATAACTAATATTAATGGTAATTGCAGCTTTGTTTTAATTATATAAATATTTATATTGATGTATTTTGCGTGGGGAATGCCATTATATATTTCATGCCTTTTGTAATGTTTGTCTTAATATTTAAATGTGGAATACTAATAGGGAAAAAAAAAAAGAGTAATTTTTACTTTATATTTAAAATGTTTAAATTACTTTAATTTAATTTTAAAATAGAAACTATGAAATATATTATATGCTCATTTTTGATTATATTGCCTTTGGTATTTATTTGCTTTTAGTCATAATCAAAATAGTGGGAATTATAAAGAAGAATTATATAAATATGATTTTTATCTTATCCTATTACACTTTATCTTTAATACTTACAGGAGCATACTTTATTTATAGATTTTATAATAAAATATAAATATTCCCCCATAAAAAACATTTAATAGTAATTAAATATTAAAATTTAAATAAAATGATATTATATTATATTACTATTAATACTTTAATTAGGCAATGTTTTTAATAAAAGTATTAATTATTAGTCAGATTTCTTTTTTTAGTCTTAAAATGGATAAATTAATGTAAAAAGCAAAATGGATTGAAATTTTACTTCCTGGATGGATCTATCTTGCAATATTATCTATTTTTACATTGTATTTTATAGTGAAATGTGGTATTAAATATGTATAGTAGTAATATATTTTAGATTTGAAATTTAAAAGTAAATTTTTTTATTATATAATATATATTCTATTTATTTATTAATTTTATAAAAGCGAAAGGATACTTCTGGTTAGTTATATTGTTTTTAGGGTAAACCTTAAATACATTATTATTATTAGAATCTTTAAGATAATAGATGGAGATTATTGATAATGGTTAGGAAAATTTATATGACTAATATAGTGAATAACAAAATATGAAAAATAAAATATATAAAAAAGATATCTAAAAAGTAGAAAAAGTTAAAACACTAGTATTTTCTTCACTATTCATTGCTACTTTTTATGTAGTTTTGCAAATAATATGCTATATATTTATTTCATCAGAGTTAATGTAAATATTAACATTTTACTAATATAGATTGTTATGATATTATTATATCTATAAAATATAGATTGTTTTTTCGAAAAATATATTATCCACAAGATGATATATTTACAGAAGAAGAACTATTAGAAATTTCAATTGAGTATAATAAAAGAGTACAACAAACATATGAAGCTAACAGAGAATAATGTAAACTATCAAAATAAAAAAAATTAAATATTCAATTAAAATTTTTCTTTAAATAGAATTGCCAAAAAAGAGCCAAGAAAAGCAAAATAGATTATACAAGAGGACAATTAAATAGAAAAAAAGGATTTCCTTTATATGTTAAATAAAAATCATCTACATTTTTTTAATTAATTTTCGGAAAATAACTTGATGAACTAAAAGATGATAATAAACAAAATAAAGTTATATCTTAATATCATTAAAAAAAGTTTAAAAAAATGCTTATTTATAGAATTATTCTCATATTCATACAAGATAGAACACAGATGCATAACTTATTTAAGGGAATTAATATATTCAATCATTACATACTGAGTAATTTATAAAATTTAAAAGCTTAATTATATATATTATAATAAAATATATTCTTTATAATTAGAGATTAATAAACGTATGAAGAAGATTAAAATGAAAAATCAAATGAACCAAAAAGTCATAAAAACAAATTAGAAAGAAAAAGCTATAGTATTTCCCTACAACCAAATTAATAATAGAAAAAAAAACCAAAATAAAGAAATGAGAGTGTAGATAATAAAATATTGCAACTTAATATGAAGAGCCAAGAAATTTAGTATAATAAAGAATAAATGTTCCAAACAAATAGAAAAATATAAAAAGATATAATGAAACAAAATTACAGCGTTAATGATATTGTTGAACTTGATGTTAGTTTATGCAACTAAACAGTACAAAGAAAATAATTTAATGGGGAGTATGAAAATTATTAGCTTAATATTTCTAGATCGTAAAGCTATCGAAATGGTAATATTTAATAACAAATTATATAACTTATATCTAATTAATTATAAATAGATAATAATGATATACGTTTTGATACAATGTAAAGTGAAAGTGAACAAAACAGATTATAAATAATTAATTCTCCTAATGAAAATGATAAAAATGAAATGATGTCTCAAAATATTAATATTTAAGATGAATAAAATTAAGTTTGTTTAGTTTGTTTTTGTGAAAAACCCAATTCTATATTTTAACCATGTGGTCATGGAGGTGTATGCTATTAATGTTCAATAGATTTAATTTAAAAAGCTAATTTATGTTTTCTATGTAGAAATGTAAGCTTTATTAAAATATATACTTATATTTCAATCTATAAATTTATAGGAAACAGATGAAATCCTTAAGGTAGATATTTAAAATGAAGAAAATGGAATATATAAAGTTATAACAAGAACTAGAATTATCAATTAAGTTTAAAGTAATCAAAGGTCTATTATTATGTGAATACAATTAATAATAAATTTAATTTATTCTTGTTTATAATATATAAGGAATATTAATGATATTATTATTTAAATATATTAATTATAAATAATCAATTTTAGAGTAAATAGTTTTTCTTTATAAACAATTGTTACTATAAAATTTTTAAAATTTTCACGCTACGATAAAAAATTAAATCAAATTAATATAATAAAAAAATCAAAATTAATAAAACAATAATTAAGTTTTAAGTAATTAAATGTCAGATAACGATTTACCTCCTGATCTAGATGATTTTTCTGAAGTTATAAATTAAGTGAAGCCTTAAAAAACTGAAAATTAAAGTTATGCAGGAGATTATACCCAAACAAGAGAAGAAATTGAGAAATAATTATAAGATAGCATATAAAAATAAATGCAATAATAATGCACAATTAAAGAAAATGACAATAAAATAATATAATAAAGTAATCTAATTTATTATTTAAACTATCAAAAATATAAATATAATTTTTTAAAATTAAGATATTAAATAAAAAGAATAAGAAATAAAAAGTAAGAAAAAAATTAACTTAATGGTTTTAAAAGCGGATTTTTAAATCAAAGTAATAATAAAAAAAGGTATAATAAAAAGGAACTTAATAAAATATTTAAGAAATAAAATATGACAAATCAGAAGCTTAGAAAGATAAACTATAAATCAAAGAGGTACAAGAATCAATGAAAATGAAAGACTTCATGCAAGACAATAAAAATACTTGGTGTACACCAGATTTAATGACTAAAATTGCATAAAATCCAAAATTATAGAAACTATTTACTAATCCAGAATATATGGGTGCAATAGGAATGATGTAAAAAGAACCCAAAAAGCACTAGAAAAATATGGAAATAATCCTGAATTTAATATGTTATTTTAAGAATTTTGCAAAGTAATGGGAATGCACTTTGAAAATTTAAATGTTGATAATTAATAGTAATAATAATAAAACCTTAATAAAGTAATATTTTATAAATTTTAGTTTAACTATACCTAAAATTATTTTAATATATTTTTTAGATTCTGATTAAGTAAAAGATTAATAGTAGATCGAATTAGAAAAAAAACTAAAAGATCCATAAGTAGCCCAAATAATGCAAGATTAATAAGTATAACAGTTTATATAATATGTACAAAAAACAGGAAAGGTAGATTTTCATTACGTAATGAAATCTAATCCATCTCTAGGATAAAAATTGCAAATTTTAATATCTAAAGGAATACTAAATGTTCAAGGATAATGAAAATTATATATATTTATATTTATATTTTTATAGTATTGTGTTTTATTTATTATTAATATGTTATAATATTAAAAATAAATTTTACATATTAAATTTTGTAATTAATCGTTTATTTTTGAAATAAAAAATAGAAATAGAAATAAAAATATTAAAATAAATATAAATAAAATAATTCTATTAACCATATGGGAAACAAAAATTCACAGAGAATAATTTTTGAATCAAAGTCAATAAATTTATTAAATATTATTTATTTATTTAAATTTGTAATTACTGTTAATTTTTATCATTTAAATAGTAATGAAATACCTCCTAGTGATGAATATATCTAACATTTGTAAGATGAAGAAAAATACTAAAATCTTTTGAAGCAGTAATAAAAAGAAGAAGAAGAAAAGGGTAAAATTTTACCAGATAATGAAATGGCATAGTTTTTTAATAGTTTATAAAGCTAAAAGATAAAATAAATATAGAAAAACTAGTATAATAGATTTAATTAATAAAATTAAGTATATATATAATCAATTACTAAAAATATAATAAATTAAGCTATTCACAATGTAGAGTGAGAAATTTTGTACTTATTTTGGGTTAAATTTATTTTATATTTTATAATTTATATTGTAAATATATTATATAAAATTTATATTAAATTTGTTTATTATATATTAAAACTCAAAAAATGTTAAATTTTGTTCATAAAATTTTATTACTAACTCTTTCAATTCTAATAATAAACTATTAATACGGTTAAATATATCATTATAATGCCATTAAATTATAAATTTAACTACTTTTATATATTTTATTAATTTTATTTTTACTCTAATAATATTATAGAGTTTAATAAATACTATTTTTCATCTTTTAATAGATCTAGATATTTTCGTTGGACAATTATTTTATTATATTTTTTTATTTAAAAACTTGAATAAATCGGTATAGTAATTCTCTATCCATGATAATACTATTTCATAAAATTTACTATTATTAGAACTATTATCTTAACTCAACATACTTTGAATAAAAGACTCAGAAAAAACTTTAAATTCACTATTATATTAATACTATTTTAAAGTAGTATTACCAATAATGCAATTGCAAATTAAATTTACACTTGTTTGTATATCAATAATTCCATTTTTAAAGCACCATAGCTAAAAATTATTTAAAGGTTGTCTATTATTTTCTTATCTTTCAATAATTTTTTCATTTACATATATATCAATATCCTTTTCAGTCCAATTTAGTATATTTTGGCAATAAGAATCATAAAAATAAAAATAAACCTCCCCCATATATTTGTGTATAAGCATTGATACCCAATGTTATGTTATTCCCATCATAATGACAAGGGTTTAATGCTATCCTTTATTAGTATTTTTTTAAATTCATTAAATTTTTATTATAAGTCTTATATTTCATATGAATTTAAAACTATTCTTCCGAATTAAAATAACCATGTTATAGTGTTTATTTAAACATTATCTTTTGATTTTAGGCATTATACTATAAGAGGATTTATATCTCTACACTTTTACCAATAAGATCTTTCAAAATCTCCATGATGTATAGAATAACTATCCCAGGGCCAGTTATTACTATTAATTTTAATTTAATTTTATAATAAAATATGAGAGATTAAACTTATTAAATTTTTTTTATTACTCATGATATTTTAAAGAGTATTCCAATAAAAATTTTTAAATTTAAAATTTAAATCTCCAAAAGCTGGCTTTATTAGTAAGTGGATTATTATGGCTAATATAGAAAGGATTTAATTTTTATTATCATTAGATATGTTTAAATCGCAAATAAGTTAAAGGGATTATATAATATTAAATAAAGCATGATATCCACATGTATTATTTACCACTTACTTAACTACATTTATTTAATAAATATTATATTATTATTTTGTTTTTTCATTATTTAAAATTTTGCTTTCTATTATGCTGTTTGTATAGTGTTAAATAAAATTAATTAAAAAATTTTTTCCCTTACAGACTTAAACCTTTATGAAAAATAAGAATATTGACGTCATAATTTTTAAAAAATGTTAATAATTAATTTAAAATACTTATTTTTTAGAATCGTCACAGTGAACACTATTTATAATATCTTGTAAAATTAATTCACATATTTTCTTTGATTCAGTCTTATTTTGATCTTTTTCTTACATTTTCTTATGAATATTATTATAAATTATATTATTTATTTTTTTTTTTTTTTTTTGTCTAATGAAATTAATTAATTGTTATAATATGTTAAATCCCTCTTCTTTAAAATATTGATAAGGAAATAAAGTCAGGGATGATAAAATCTGAGCAATGGTTAAAATAGTTGCAAGAAATCAATTAAAAGTGTAAAACAATTGACAAATATTATATATAGTAATTACAAATTATATGTTAATATATAAAAATTTACTAAAAATAAATTATTAAATATTTTTTTATAAATATCAAGCTTATTATTATTCAACATTAACAGTATCTTTAGTTAATTTTTCTCCGATTTTTCCGGCAGGGCATCTGAATTCTAATAATAAATCGTCATCAGCGTGTAAACCAGCACAGGCTTTGAATATATTATTTAAAGAAGCTTTTTATCTTCCCAAAGAGTTAACTAATGGGCAATCGAAATCAGTTAAGGGGGCTTTGCAAAGGTATCCCAAAGTAGATAAAACTTTATTAAATCTTTAGAATTCTTTTTATCCAGGAGTTTTATAGTGGATTCTTTCGAATATTTCTGTTAATAAGAGTAAATCTAAAATAATGGGAGCAGCTAATAAAGAGTCTTCGCAAACATTATATAAAACTAAAGTATGGTTTCCGTTTAAGAAAATGGAAGACATGTATTCATCAATGGCTTTTTTGGAATCTCCAGTGAAGGGTACATATTTAATGATAATTTCGTGATCAATTTTGGTAGATTCGGGGAATAAAACTTTATTAGAGGCTAAAATATCATCAATGCAAGATTTTTTAGATATTTCTTTTGATTTGAATTAGGCTTCAGAAGAAAGATTTTTTCCATCATTGTTTCCTAAGTGGTTATAAGAAACAACAGATTGTTATTTAATACCAGCTTAGATGAAGAAATCAGCCAAAGCAGTTTTAATTTTAGTTTATCCAGATTTGAAATCATCTCCAACAATAAAGACATCTTATTATTTGGCTAATTGAATGACTCCAGGTACCAAAGTATTTTGAGGGGATCCGTTTACATAAGAACATCCTTCCAAAATGGTGGCAACAGCATAAATAGTAGAAGGAGAAATTTCCTTGTGGTTATTTTCAATAGCTTTCATTAAGTTATCAATATTATCATGAACTCCTTCTTAAACTTGACAGAATCTTTCTGTATTAGCGGTCCATAAAACTAAAACTTTTTCTAAATCGTTAGCTTTTTTGAAGTTTCTAATATCTTCTCTTATTTAGTTAAGATCTTCGAGTTTACTATTATTTTTTAAAATATTATCAGCTCTAGTTTCTTAGTTGGCAGCAATGAAATCAGGGTAGTAGATGGATTTCAAGGGAACTAAATCTTTCATGTGAGGAGTTAATTTTTCGATTAAGTTGTAGTCAAGAACTTCAGCTCTGATCATAGCATCAGCCAAGTTCATGTCAGAAATATCCCAACCTCCGACAACTAAATCGTTGGGGTTAACTAAGGGGAGGATTTTGTTTAAGGGAAGGTAAACTTCTTCAGTTCCTCTACATCCAATTTTAGTAGTGGAAGCTTAAGTAATAGATCCATAGTAGTTGGCTATAAAAATTAAAATATTTATATTTGATAATGATAAATTTTAATTTTAAAATATAATTACGAGTTTATAATCCTTTTTTGTTTCTCCAAGTAATGTTATGTTTGTTAGCTATAAGTCCTCCAGTGAAAGTAGTTCCATTATTTCCACCCCAACCAACTAACATGATACCAGTTTTGGGGACAGAAGTTTTAGTTTTAAATTCATATACTTCATCTTTAGGAGTACAAACGAAATGTCCGTCTTTTTCTTCAACAGTGGTATGTTTATAGGTGTAAGAGGCAAAGATGCTATCATCTTCTTTTCTTACATGAGATCCGTTAACAAGTAAGTTTTACATTTTTTATGTTTGAAAGTGTTTTATTTTTTTTTAAAATTTTTTTTTTTTTTTTTATTTTTCTATTTTATTTTAATTAATTATTATCATGATTAGCCTACTGAATTTCCCTTATAAATAAAACTAGGTACGCAATTAAGTTAAAACTGCGCATTCCTAATAAATATAGCAAACAATTTTTACATATTTTTATTCAAACTACTCATAAATTTAAACTTAAAAGAATCCATATACCTATAACTCTAATATAATTAAATAAAATGAAAACAAAAAAATATAAACAAATCTATTGCTTATAAGAAGTGACATATTCTATGTTTAAAATTAACTTTTGATGATTAATTTATACAACAAAACCATTTTATAGTAATTTTTAAATAGTTCTCTACATTTTTATACCTAGCATATATGTCATTTTATTGATGTATAAGTTATTATGCCCTTTAATAATTTAAAATTATAAATAATTAAACGTCATTTATATATCAAATGCGCAAATTAATAAAACCCCAATATTGTTAAAATAACATATAGGAAAATAAAATTTTTATTTATTCCTCAATCCCAATGAAAAGTGATATTCAAAATTTTAAAATACTACCATACCAACAGTACTACTTAAATTTCTTATAAGCTTTATTATTTCAAGAATTAAATAAAATCATAAAATAAAATAAACCTATATATATAAATATAGACAAGAACAAACACTTAAAATTGAAAAAATTTTTAAAATTTTAAAAAATTATCTATATTGCATCTACTTAATCAACTGTTTCATTACAGTGAATACCTTTTATATGCATTATAATGTTAAATCAATGATCTATTTTAGAAAAGTTCTAATTTAAAAGGATAATAAGATTATTAAAAAATAAATTTAATAATATAGATATATATAGTTAAATTTAAAAGAATTTATGATTATTTTGAATTATTTCTTTTTATATAATGTCAATAAGGAGAATAATCTAAAAATATAGAATTTAATATATATATACATGTTACATTTTATAACATTATTATTTATTATTGTATTAATATGTAAAAAATATTTAATATTTATTAAAAGGATAGAATAAAGTAATTAATCATATTTATATAAATATTTTTATTCAAAAATAATAAAGGTTTCATATTTGATATCAAAATTTTATTACATGATATCTTTCATTTTTTTATACATTCTCCAAAATTCTATTTTAATAAAGCATTTTACTATTTGGTATCAGCTTTATTTTCTTTCAATATTTTCAAATATATTTATTCTATTAAGATTTACTCCCCATTTTATTCCAATTATGTTTACCTTCTATCATATTCTTCTTATAATTATTGAATTTGTTTATTCTACTGTTCAACTTCGCTTTCACCGTTAATTTTATGGCAATAATTTATAGTAACAATTTCTTGTTTTAAATTCTCTATTTATTCATTTAATTCTTCAATTTATTATTTAAGGACTAAATTATATTCTTATGATTATTCATATTATATTTTCAACTTTTCATTAATATTTTACTTGTCAGATTTTTATGATTAAGTATTATTTTCATTATTATGCTAGATTTTATTATTTTATAATTCTTAAATCGTATTTTTTAAAACCTTAATAGTTTCATTTTTTTCTTCAATATCAAATATGGCTTTATTTTTAATACTTTCTTACTACTAGTTTTATTACTTTAACTAATTTATTTAATTAACTTATTATTTATTTTTTTCAGTACTTTCTTTTTATTAATTATTTAGTTCTATGTCGATTTATTATAATTGATGTTTAGTATCTTAGAGATCTTAAGAAATGGCACTAATTTTCTATTTAAGAACAGTAATAACCTCATTTTTTCCTAAATCTCAATCTAGGTTTTGTTTTTAACTTTATCATATGATTAGATATCTAACTAGAGTTTTTAGTTTTATTATTATAATTGATTTATTTAATTATTAGTTTATTTTTCTATTTTACTACTTTATTTTATAATTCATCTATTTTTATTTTAAGGTCATCATTTAACTATATACTTTCATCTAAATATTAAGTTATAAGTAAATCTAATTTAATTTAACATTAAAAAAATAAAATAACAGTACCTAGTTATTATTAAATTTATTCAATTGTTTTTGATTAGTCAAGAATTTATTATTATTTTTATTTATTTTAATCTAATAAGGAAACTTTTTCGGATTAATATTTTTGTATTTGACTATTAAAATCTAATATTAATTATTACATTTTAATTTCAACTTCCTATTTAATTAATTCTTTTTCCTTATTAAACTTATTTTAAATATCACTTTTGTATGCTTCCAACTATTATTTCATTGTTTATTCTTCCTTTCTGTAAGATATGTCTAATTATTAAAATTCTTTTAGTTATTACTATTTTCCTCTTTATATTTCATCCTATTATTACTAAAATTTCAAAATAATAATATTCTGTTGTATTTAATATGGAATATCACAAATTTTTAATTTACCTAAATAATTTCTTTAGATTTATTTTTTTCTAAAATTGCTTTGACAGATTATTTTTAAAATTCATTTTTTTCCTTATTTAGTTCTTATTCTCTAATTAATGAATTTTCATATAGTTTTTAAAATTTACTTAGGTTGTCCATAATTTTCTAATATTCCTGTTTATTTAATAATTTTTTTAATTATTATTACTAAATTATATGTATATATTTTGTACGTTCAACTATTCTTATTATTATATAATTTATTTTTTCTAACTAGCTATCCTTTCTGTGCTTTCATCAATATCATTTTAGTATTCTTTCACTTTGAGTTACATTTTTCTGTAATCCTCTTCCGAAATTACAATGTCAAAATCGTCCATTTTTCTTTTTATTTCCCTTTTCTTAAATTATATTATCTCAATTAAATTATTTTATTAAAAATAATATATATAAAATCCCTATTTAAGAAAAAATATGTTTAAATGTATAGTTTGCAATTGTCTTAAATAGAATTTATAAGAATTTGTATAAATAATATAATTTTGGTAAGAATTCTTGAAATAAACTTTCCTATGTAAATTTAAATTTATAAGGAACTTATAATTTTTAATTTTAAATATTATATTTTTTCATTAAATAATATTTCTATAATTGCTCATTTATTTTTTTCTTTTTATTTAATTTTTCTTTTTAGGATCTTCTATGTCTTCATTATCATCGTCATTGTCTTCTTGTTATTATTATTCTTTATCGTCTTCTTTTTATTTTTTTAGTTAATTTTCTAACTCTTAAATTTCTTAAGTTTCATATGGTAAGCTTTGAGGTCTTTTACTAATGTCAAAATATTTTATCATTTGATATGCATTTTCAGTGTCAGCATAATATTTTTTTTCAATATCATAAATTTCATATTTTAATTTATCTTTATATAAACCCATTGCAGCCTAATTTGTTAATTTATTATAATATATAACCCTTTTTATAAAAAATTTAATATTACTCTATTTGAAACTCTAACATGTAAACTGCACTTCACAGCTTAATAAACCTCAACCATTTCCTTATGAGTAGCTGACATTAATTTATAAGCAATTCCTAATTTTCTATGACTCCTTAAAACACTTAAACTAGTAATATGACCCTAAGGATCGTCACTCTCCTATAAATTATATAAGGTTACTTTAATACTTTATTTAAAGAATTAATAATACCTCTTCTATTTTGGCTAAAACATATCCTACTATTTTTCCATTAGCATCTTCTGCAACTTAAATTAATTAGTTCCATGATAAAAAGTGATAAAAATAATATTTTGCGGTATAATTTTCCTTATTATTATAAAAAAAATATTAATCAATACTATTCTTTAGTTAAATACAAATATTATATATTTTATCATTTTTTTTATCATTTTCTTACTGGTAAACACCATAAATTGCAATTCTGCATTTATTAAAAATCATCAAAAGTAGCCCTTCTTACTGACACCATTGCTTATTAATTTTAATTTAAATTTTAGTTATTTTGAATTTGTGTATTAAATTTAAGCTTAAGATTCAATATTAAATTAAATTACTTAATATTAACAATAAATATTTATTTTATTAAGTATATTAATAAAAGTTACTTGTTTATAAATATAAAAATTTTTGTTAACGGGAGAAATTATATTATTAAGATTTTTTAAGCTAAATTATATTTTATTTAGTTTAATTAATTTAAACTTTTATTATATATGTAAATTTTTATTAGTTTATTATTAAATTCATTTATATTATATATATATATTAATTTGATGACTTTGACATTTGTCATTTTTTATTTTTATATTTTATAATTGATAATATTTCTTTGATTTTTATATTATTATATAAAAAATGTTTCAATTTTATTTTATAAATATATTATAGTTTATATCTGCCTTAATAATACAATTATTTATTTAATAGTAAATGATCCTATGATTTATATTATATTTCATAATTCTTATTTTATTTTTTTTTATATTATATAAATGGATTATTTATTGGGTATATTAAAACAATATTTCATAGGCTTTCGTTAAAAACTAGTGGATTTTTTAGTGTGATTTTTAAAAATTAAGTTGAACTGAAGACTTTTAGCCTATTATTTCTTATTTTAATATATTATTCCAATGATATATTTTTAAAAAATAAAAATTTGTTAATTCATAATTTTATTATTTTTTTCTTTTATGGTTTTATTAATTTTTAATTTAAAACAACTCAATAAATGTATATTTTATATATCAAATCAAATAATATTTACTAAATTAATTAGTTTGAATTATTTGAATTATTTGTTATAGAAATTAGCATTTATTTTAGTAATTTTTATACCATAATATGGAAAATAATATATAATATATTAAATTATAAATTATAATTTACTTATTATCAAAGTTGTTTTGTATCATTATTTTTATTTAACTTTTATTCACAATTATTGTTAATTGATATATTTTAACTTGTATTTTAGCTTATATTTACTTTAGAATTAACATTATTGAGATTATTAGACTAAACGATATTTTATTTATAATTTTATCTTAGCTACTGCAATTATGATTCATTTATTGAAATTATAGGAGTTGCGTTATTATTTTATTATTATATTTAAATTTGATGCTATGCTTTTTGCCATATCACACCATCTCCTTTAGGTTTTCCAGATTCTCCAAACATTGGGAATAGCCATAATAATTTATTTTCCCCAAATACTTATTTAAAATTTTCTTCCATGCCTACATCATATTATGTGAATTATATATTATTTGTAATATCTTATCCATTCTTTATCATTCTTTCTTTATCTAAATTTTATATTGTTGTTGAATTTGAAAACATTAACTCCAAATGAAATTTAAAAAAATTTATAATAACTATCATAAATATAAAAATCAACAAAAAAGAAATAACTTTAATCACACTACTTTACATTACATCCTATATATATTGTTGTTATTCTTATTATTACAATGATTATTATTCTGATTAATTATTATTTATACTATTATTAATAGTATGTGAGGAATGGTCTATTATTATGTTCATATTTTTATTATTATTAGAAAATGCTTTTTCTGTGTACTATTATATTATCAATAAAAATTAACTTAATTCTGTAATAGCTACAATTAGAACAGTTAAAGTTATATAAAATAGCATTAAAATGAAAAATTTTCTGTTTTGAAACCCAACACAATTATTTATCCAAGGACAATGATGATCCATATTCAAAACACATCTACTACAAGTTGAACAGTGATGGCATCTTTCCGGCTAATATAATGAGATATTTATATTCTTATATAATTACTTTATTTTTAAATTATATTATACTTTAAATATATGACAAATAAGGCAATATCGTCTTTTTTTAGATTCTGGATCATCTAAAAAATATCCCCATATTATAGGTACCTATATAAATTAAAAAATTAAAAATATTATATTGTATTTACTATTAAATTTTTAATTCTATTACTTGTCCAGGATCAGAAATTACAGTTCTTCCTAAACTCCACAATGTCATAAACATTATGATATGAAATATTATCAATATTATTTCTTTAAATGGATTTTGAAAATAAGGAGCATAATTAGTTATATAAATAAAATAACTAAATCCAATAAAAACCAACACTAATATTAAATAATAACTCCCTGATAATTTAATATCCCTTAACTTTCTATACATTTATATTTATTAGATTATTTATAAATCTATGAATTGTATAATATTTTATTGTGAATTACTTTAAATAATTACAAGTATTAAGTTATTATTTTATAATTTACTTAAAATATAATAATTATCTATTTATTTTTATTATTTATATATACTATTAATATAAATATAATTAAAAATTAATAATTTTCAATTTAAAAAAAAATATAAAAATCTAAATTATTTTATTTTATTTTTTTTAAAAATCATATTTTAAGTCATTAAATTTTTAATTTATAATGTAATTAATATATTTTTTATATTTATAATTATATTACACTTTTTTATCTATTTAAACATTCTTATTTAATTTTATCATTAATTCTTTAGTAATATATAAATATGTGTGTATGTGTATTATTTTTAAATATTAATAAATCAAATTTAAAATAAAACAACAAATTAAATAATATTCAAAATTCTAAAAGATTTAAAGTTATAAAATCTTGAATGAATTAAACAAAAAAGCTAGTGACCTAATACCACAATTAGTGGGAAAGATGAAATTTGATATTTATAATAGTTTTTAATCGCCGACGGCTTCGTTTTCCACAAAAAAAATCTTAGGGATAAGTCAATCAAATTATAAATCATTAAATTTCATTATTTAATAAATCACATTTTCACTATTTCACGAAGGCTTTTATTTTCTTTTTCTTTTTAGTTTGTCGCTTAAACTTATAAAAAAATATAAAAAACTATAATATATAATATAAAAAATTATAATATAAAATAAAAAATTTTATATAAATATAATAATTCACTCATTTGGTTCATAATATTAATATATAAGAAAAATAAATATTAAATAAATAATATATTTTAAAATTATAAAACTACATATAATAATATAAAATAATTCAAATTAATAAAAAATAAAAATGCTTATTAATTTAAATTTCCAGACATGATATACATTTTTATATTTTAATTTGTTAGATTTAAAAATAAATATATCTAAAATTTTTTTAGGATTTTCAAATTTAATATTTCAAAATATAACTCATAATTTTTTATATAATTTTTGTTTCTTATTTTATTTTGATTCAACTTAATTTTCAATTTAATAAATATTTTTTAAGTTTTAGGTATTTTAACTTAACTCTGTTCTTGCTTTAAGTTAACTTAATCTTATTCTTTATTTTATTTTTTTATACCTTGGACAGCTTCCAAAATTCTTTTACTTTTAATTATTGCAAATTTTTCCTATATTCCATAAAAGTCTGTTATCTTTTACTATTGCATTTTGTTATTATCTATTGCCTATTCTATTTAAATAAATCAAATTAATATATTCATTATTAAAAAAAAATTAAAAATATACATATGTCATTTAAATATAATTAAGTAGTGTCTTCTCTTATATCGATAACATCAATACAGAATTGTTTTATAAGGTGTAGATTTGGTTTTTTCCATGAAAATTTTTCTTCACTTTTATCTACATTAGGATTTTAATAGGCTGATATTACCTTTTTTAATTTTTTTTTAATAATGTTTATTGGAAATATATATTATAAATTTACTTATTCAGAAGGAAAATTACTAGGCATATCCCATTAATTTTTATAATTTTTATGTTTATCAAGAAAATTTTTTTCAGCTAATGATATATTTTAATAGTATTATTCAACATCATCCAAAAGAACATCAGCTTTTTTTGCCCATTAATTGAATCTTTTAAGAGATTCAATGTCCTGAAAAGCTTAAATTATTTCTAAAGCATTTACTATTCCAACTCCTTTTATTCCTAAAGTATAATCAGATCCTAAAAATAGTGCCATGTATATAAGTTTTTCTCTACTTAATCCTAGTGTTTATTCGATATTTTAAATATTGTAATATTACAAGAAATTAACATTTTATCTATTTTTATTTGAGTTTTTCAGACTGGAAAATACTCCTCTATATACTTTTTTACAGCCAAATAAAAAAGAGTCACTGTCATCTGTTATCTTTAATTATTTTATTAGATTTAATTATTATCTACCTTTTTTATATAATTTTACTGTCCCATCAACCAGATTTAAAATTTCTAATTATGCACATTGAGCTTCAGCTTCCGAAGGGGCCTAAAAAACAATTTTAATTTATTATTTATCTTGAATATTTTATTTTACATCAATATATGGAATTCCAAAAATTTGCAACAACTATTTAATTTAAAAAAATTTCTCTTGTATTGATTCTGAAGTTATTTTTTAAATAATGTTATATTATTCATAGTTTTCTTTCATTTCCTCAAAATCCATATCATCAATATAATCATCCTAAACAAAAATGTGTATAATAGAATATTTTTATTTATTCATTATTATTTGCTCTACCTCTTACATTTCATATATCTAATTTAGCTCTTCTTAATCTATAATTTCTCTTTTTACTTATTCTTATTACTTTGAATTTATATTTGAACCTTAATCTGGTATAATATTAGAACTTTTAATTTAATTTTCATGAAATTCATTTGATTTTTTTTATTATTTATTTCGTGCTAAGGTATGTTAATATTTTCATTTTCTTGTTTCTCTTATATATCTAATTAATAATTCTATACTTTTTTTCTTATTATATTTTTTCTTATTTTACATATTTCTATTACTGACCTTCATTTAAATAATCTTAGTTTTTTTCTATTATTTAACCTTCTTCATGTTTTGTATCATTATCATCAATTTTTTATTCACTATCTATTTTTTAATACTAATAGTCATTTTAACTGCTTTCTTAACTAGAAGAATGTTAAAATTCATTTTCTTTATTATTCTATTATGGAAATTTAGTTTGATAATTTGTTTATAAGGAGCTCATTTAATTTTAGTCTTCTTTTTCACTTTAAATAATTGTTTCGCTCTCATCACTATCACTACCGAAGAAATCTTATCCATCTACTTCATTAATATGAGTTATCAGCTTATTGGGAGCCTACATTTTTTATTTTAATTCAGAAGAATTTTATTAATCTTATCTTTTTTAATTAAAAAATATTTATTTATTATTAATTATTTTTAAAATTATTTAATTTATACTAATTATAAAATTAATCGTATATATTTTGATTTTCCTATAGTTTCATATCATATGTTAACAAATTGAGATTTTCTTATCTTCTTTATACTAATAGATTACTCAATTTTTGTTAAATATTATTATATCTATCTTTTTAAGTTTATTTTTATTATCCATAAGTAAATCCCCGTGGATATTAAAATTTATCCATTTTATTAGCATTTTCTTTGACTAAAATATAATAATTATCTCTATTATTTCGTATATCACCCTATACAATTTTAGCATTATCTTAGTTTAATAATTGGTTTATGTAATTTGAATTTTTAGAAATATATTGTTTTTATAAGTTTTATAATATTTCATAATTCTTTTCTCTTAAATTATAGAGTTGTTTTTATTTAATACAGTGAGTAATATAATCTTATGCTTAAGTAACCGAATAGGCTTCAGTATCTTTAATTTATTAATATTGGTATGCTTTTTTTTTTTTAATTCTTAAATTAAGTCCTATAATATATCATTTTTTTCATTTATTGATAACAATAAAAACTATTCTTAGTTTATTTCTTTATCACACTAAAAATTTTTACAATAAATTACAAAATATATTTATTATTATATTTTACTAATATTAAAGGATCTATTTTGACAATTTCTTGAAATTCTGTATCAAGTATAGCATGTTAATGGCTTTCTAAATAGATATCAAATTCATTCTTTTGTTCAACTTCTAACTCTTAAACTAACTATTTTATTTCCTAATTTTCTTATTGGAGCTATTACTACTCATTTTCTTGTTAATTTATAATTTACTACTATTTTATAGACACTGCATTTTCATTTTTTGTTATTTTGTTTTCTAAAAACTTTACTATATATCTTTCTGCTATTTTTTCAAGATTTTTCTCTCTTTTTTCTCTAATTTACTATAAAATTAAATAAATATAATATATATTTGTTTTTATAATATTACTTATCTCATCATTAAAGTCTATTTTTTTAGTTCGGGTGGCTTTCCATCAAAAACGAAAACAGGTTTTATTCCATATTGGAGCAGTGTTATTATTCTATTAATATTATTATATAAAATTTTAATTAGATTGATATATTTACCTTCTAAATATCATTATTAAATGTATATTGTCAATATTTGTTCCTTACACAGCATTGGGTTTTGAAATAAATCCATATATAATTTTCATTACCCATATACTAACATCAATGGCCAACCGTTATCCTTATAAATTAATAGGATCTATTTTTTTTCCTGCAGGCGATAAGAGTTACCATAAACCTTAAACTCCCATTTTTTATTTTTTTTGTTTTCAATATAATAATGATTTCTCAGATAAATGTTTTTTGATAAAATCTATAAATTATGATTAATTTAATTATACGGTATAATACCGCAAAATTGTAATAATATTAATAACAACTATATATCGTCTACTATTTATATTATAGAGATATATATTAAAACCATAAAATAACTAGTTAATTTTAATATATATATATATTGATTATATATTATTATTATTCAATTTTATAAAATAATATAAATTAAGTATGGGTTGCTGTTCTACAATTTATAAATCATAATCAGAATAGGAAAATTCATAGATATCTCTTTTAAATACATCATAAGAAATTACTAATAATAAAAAAGATTATAATAATAAGAAATAAGCATAAGCTTAGAAAAGAGATAAAATGTAAAATAAGCAGAATAGTTAAAATTAAATTCTTAATAAATATGCATTTGTTTCCTATAAAGGTAAAACTACATGATCTTTTAAGTGTAATTGACACATAATATATTATTATTAGGGCTTATTTAAAAAGAAATTAATTTTAATGGTAATTTCCTAAATTTTACAATATATGATGTTTGGCCATAAATAAAGAAATAATTTTAATTTCGCAACTTTACAATCGATAATATAAAGTTCTAAGGACAGAAAGAAGATTTTACATTTTAATTTATAGATATAAAACAAACTAATATTTCTAAATTTAATTTGATTCTAATGACATATCAAAATAAAGTAAATTAAATAGTAAGTTTTTATAAACTTCTGAAATATGAGAATAAATTTATAATTTTTAGGAAGATGTAATTATAAAATCGAAAATTCAAAATAAGTATATACCTACTCACAACAAATATGCAAGAAATTTTTGGTTTGGAAAAAATTACAAATTTATAGAAAAACATATAAAATTCGATAAAATAAGAAGGCAATTTCTCGATCTTCCTATAATAACAGAAAATTAAAAATAGTAAGCAATAGATATAAAATAAAAAATATAATCTTACAGATTCGAACAATAAATCCCTTCCTTTATACTATAGTAATTAGAAAAAAATCCTTAGTTTGAACTAGATAGGACATAAATAATAGATTATATATAGTGTAATAAATAAGATATCGAATAAAATGGCAGTGATTTTAATGGCAGTGATGAAGAAATAGATTTAGATAAATTTTTTTAAATTATAATATAAACAAATTTTAATCTGATTTACAAATATTTGAATAAGATAATTAATAAGAATAAGAGCAAATGGTTATTAAATAAGAAGATGAAATTATAAATAATAAAAATAATATATCATATATAGAATAAGAATAATAATATATATTAGAGAGCAATAAATAAAAATATAGTGCAAAAACCAATTAATTAAAAAATATAGAAGATAATTAAAGAATAGTATAAAATATAAATAAAATAAATAATTTATGTGATATTAATGAGGATATAGATCTTATTTTTTCTAATAATAGGAATATTAATCTAATTTATGAATAATAAAAATAAAATTATGATATATCTTAAAATTTATGATTATTATTTATAAAAATTATATTATATTAGAATATAAAGTATTATATTATTCATGTAATAGTAAGAATAAAATTTATCAACTTTTATAGATTGTTAATTAAATACGAAATTTGAAATTTATTAATGAATTAAAAAAACCAAGAACATCTAAAAAACTATGAGTATATCAATGTAATTCCTCCACATACAAAGCAATCAAACTAATAATAAACTTTTCCAAGTAACTTATAAAAATTGAGGGGAAATATTTTTAATCAATAGGAAATTAAAATAAAAGAGGGAAATACTAGCAAAGATTTGTATATAAAATTATATTTAAAATAGACCTATTTAATATTAAAATATTAATCTAAATTACTATAGTTAGAGTTAACTTAATTTTGAAAGCAATATACATTTGGATAAATAGAATTTAGAATCAATACTATAGCAAAAAAATCAAATAATAGAATATTATTAAAAAAGCTTAATGATAGCTAAAATATAATAAACCAAATGTCAAATAATATTTTATAAAAAGTAGGTAATTTATATAATAATACGATTCTAAATGATATATCATGAGATAAAAATATAATAAAGAGTAGGAAATATCTTAAATACTAGAGAAAAACATAGAGGAATTATACAAAATGCATCAAAGCTTTGAAAAATAACTTGAATAATAAAACAGTAACTCGGATAATACATAAATATTTTCTGAATAAATAAGAATATGGGTTAAAAAATATCAAATTCTTTTGAAGGAGACTGGCCAAACACATATACGTGATTCTTTAGAAATAAAGTAACTATTATTATTATAGTATAGATATTTAAAGAGTAATAATAAATTATAAAAAAAGAGTTTTAAAATCATAGTTATAATAAATGGAAGATAATGCTATAGAATATGATAACTAAGTATAGCATTTATAATAACAACTGATACAATAAAATAAATGGGCACAGTTTTGGAAAGATTGTAGTGTTCAAACTAGAGATACTTATGAATCTGATATTAGAGAGATAGAAAAAAAATTTATTAATTAAAATTAAATTTTGAAAGAAGAAATAATATAAATATTTGGCAACACAGAAAATGATACAAACAAATAACATGCAATTAAAGTAAAAAAATATATTTTTTTAATTATATTAAAGTATAATTATTTTAATAGTTGATCTAGGATTTGTATATTAAAATAAATGTGCTAGAAAACAAAAATTAATAGTATGAAAATGAGAGAAACGCACATTTAAAAGAAATTGATTTAAAATAATAAGCTATTGCGCTTAAAGATACCTAAATTAAAAAATTATAAATGTTATAATAGGGAAATGAAAATAAAATATTTCAATCATAGGAAGAAAGAAATGGAATCGAAATATAAATTGAGGATGTAATTTTACGATAAAATATTTAAAATTTTATTATTATATAACTTTTAAATACATTCTCAGATGAGAAATTAAAGAGATCAATATAAAAATGAGCTTGAAAATTTATATATTCAAAATAAAAGACTTACATTATAAAATTAAGAGTTAAATATGTAAATATCTCAGATTAGTAAGAAATATGAACTGGTAGATTAAAAGAATCAATAAAGAATTTAAGAATTAATAGCCAATTTCGATAGTGCAAAATAAACTCATATTGTATATATATAATTATTAAGACACTAGACTATTATATTAATATTATAATTTATTGAAAAGGAGAGAATATCTTAAAATTTTAAGATTGAATATGATTCAAAAATTAGATTTTTAGAAAACTAAAATACTATCATAGTAAAAGAAAATAGCTTGTTAAAAGAAAAAATCAATTAATTAAATTAGTTAAATTCTTATTAAAATATAGTAAATTAAATTTCATTTTTAATATTTTTTTAAAAATAAATATATAACCATATTTTTCTATATACATAATAGCGTAATAATGATAGTAATAATATATAAGATTTCTAATAAGATATTGACTAATAAACACTTAAAGAAATAGAAGAACTGTTCAATAAAACTTAAAATTAATAAAACTGAATATATAAATAAATATGACTTATGGAGCTATTCCTATTTATAATTTTTGATTTTATTTTTAATGAGTTTTTGAGAAAGTATTTAAAAATACTAAACCTTCATTATTATATCAATTTCCGATATCAAATACATCTTTTTATGGACCTTCCCTTTAATCTAAAGTTTTACAAAAGGGACATTTTTTATTTTTAAATATTCAAATTCAAATTCATCTAAAAAGAAGAATCTTCCACACTCTTAACAGTTTTTCAAAGCTATATCTTTAACCATACACTTAAAATATCTAATTTCGGTTGAAGGACAATATTTTTAATAGTTGATCCAATATACCTAAGATAAAATTATAAATATTATTATAATATGATTTTAATATTCTATATTTTTTTTTTTACTTAATCAGGTTCTAATGAAGCCAATATACTCTCATCTAACTCTAATGGTATATATTCTTATGAAGTTTATTATATTTCAAAGACTTCATTTAATTTATCTAAAAACAATGATCCTTCTTCTTGTCTTTTTTATAAATTCAAAATTTATTCATTTTGAGTTGATTCTGACCATCCATCGTCCCTAAATTTTTACATACATACAAACATATTAATTTTTTAGATTAATAATTAGTAAATTATTCATTTAAAATTACTAGACTTTCTTTTTTTTATGTTTGGGTAGTTAGGATTTATCCGAATAAAGCAATGAAATAACTCTATAAATTTATTAAATTATAAATACAAAATAAGTTAATAATATATTTGTAGCCTTGTACTTTTAATGAGTGATTCTTGTTGGGACTTTAAATTCAACTAAAGGTAGATTCTCAAATGAAATAAACGAATTTAAGAATTAATGCATGCAGGTAGTGCAGTTATAACTATTAGATATAACTGGGTTTGAATTCATACATCTTTTAATAAAGCATATATAATAAGCGCTGAAATTTGTAAAATAGAATTTTAATTACCTGTTACAGATAGGAAGAAGTGAATCTTTATCAGAGAATGGTTTGGATCTGATAATCAAATTGTTTAAATCTACTTCTTCAGTCCACTCAGGATTGATTTTATAGAACTATTTTAATATGTTAACAATTTTAGAGAAATTAAAATATATAAATTAATATTTTTTCACCTATAATTTTTCGTAACACTGTCTTGCAGTTTTGTAACCTTCTAATTATTTAGATACTTTACCAAGAGCATAGTATATGAATGATTATTTGACCTAGGTTTTGTATTTAATAATAAATAAGAATAAATTAAATTGCTAATTATTAAAAATTACTCCATATAGAGATTTGTTTTATAATTTATTGATTGCAAATCTAGAAGCATTAAAAATATGCAATAAAAATCCTATTCCTGATAAAGGTTATATAGGTTCTTCAATAAATTGATAAATTTTATTATAAGCATAATATATATCAGCATTATCACTATATTCTTTAAATTTTTATAAATATTCTGCATCTTCTCCACTTGGACTGTTAAATTTTGTTATAAGAATATTATTAAATATAAAAAAATCCAATATATTACTTTTTTGCATTCAAAACAAGTTTAAGACACTCTGTTGCCAAAATCCAGAAATAAACTGCTGCATCATCAAATCTGCATTCTATAACTGCATTTTAAGATAATTATTATAACATTTTTGTAGTTAAATCATGTCTATTAAGTTATTTATAAGCCTGCAATGCTTCAACATATCTGTCATTTCTACTTAACCAATTAGCATAAGGAAGCTTTATTTTTTCTAATAATTGTGGATCTTATTTTCCAAGCATTAGAGCCTAAATATTTAAATATGAATATATATTAAATTAATTAATCTATATATATTTACTTCTTCGAATCTTTCCATTTCTACATGTAATGCAACCAATGATTGCTAGTCTCCAAGTTTAAGATATGCTTCTTTAGCATATTAGTGATTCTTGTGCTTTCTAAATTAATAAGCACATGTTTACAATTCATTTTTATTTTTATCTTTCTCCATTAATCTACAAACCTCTGATTAATTTAAATAATTTTATAAACTATTTTTTCACCATTGAAATTATAAATATAGTATAATAGTACGCATCAGCCCATCTAAATCGTTATGAGATGAATATAATTCAATGCATTTTTTATAATCTCTTAATTCGAGGAATATTTAGGCTGCATCTTTCCATTCTCCTAACATTTCTTTATCATTTGCTTCATTTTTTCTCAAAACAGATATCTATCCCTGAATATTCGGATCATTTTATAGATCTAAAAAGTTAATTAAATTACCATATATTATTTATTTATTTAAAGATAAAGCATTAATTATACCTCTTGTTTATCTCCCTTAAGCTCTACTTTCTTGCATAATTAATTCCCTAGCTTTATCATACATTTTCAGCTCAGACCACATTTGAGTAGCCTAGTCAAATAGATTGGCGTCTTTAAATTTGTGTGTAGCTTCATAATATTCTTTTTTATAAGCTAATACTTCTCCTTATAAGCTTCCTTTATTAAATGTGCCATTTTCTTATAAAAATTCATGTTTTTTTACTAATTCATAAAATTCTAAGTCCTTAATTCTCAAAAAGCACTAATTTTTAAAAAATATATAAATTTTAATTTGTTATAATTAAATAAATTTTATATATTTACCTTTTTAGCTATATTAAATTCCATATTTTGTAAAGCTTCCATTCCCAATATTTTAAAATCGGCATTAGTTATTCCTAGGCAAGCAATTTTGTATGCTTCTTCATATTATTTTTTCTCAATAAATTTGGTCATAGTTGTTGTTTAAGATACATCAATTGTATTTAAAGTATTACTTTACTCATCTTAAACAAATATTTTGTTTCCTAGATTAATGTGTTTAAAAAAACTCAATAAAAAATTAAAAAAATATTATGTATTAAAGAAATTTAATACCCTAGAATCCTATAATTTTTCCTTGATATTTTTAGGTGAGGGGAGGATGGTTTGAAGACTTTATATATAGCATATCTTAGCCGGAATATGCTATTGAATCATTAAATTTAGTATTAAAAGAGCAAGAATAAACACCCAGTTCAGTTAATACAACCTAAGATAAATGACAATTTGATATAAAAATAAATATTATATAATTTTATTTTACTTCTTTAGTGAACACATCATATACAGTTAAATTTTTATTTTTATCAACAATTCCAAGTCTTTTTCTATCTAATGATAAGTCACACATTACAATTGGAATTGAATGCTGCATTAAAATTACTGGGAATGAATTATTTATTACGATTTAACATACATTTCCATTATTTAAACCTATAAGAATATTTTCAGCTCTTTCTGGTCCTCCTATATATAAATTTATTTTTATTTATCTATTAAAAATATATAATTTTGTTTTGATAATACCTGTATTTTTTAAAGATTTTATACTAGCATCCATAATCCACTCTCTTTCTAATTCCCCATTTAATTTTAATAGTTATATTTTTTTTTATTTGATATCAAAATATTTTATCCTAACACTTCAAAATGTTCGCATTATATTTTTTTATTTATTCTTTTATGTAATCTATTGTAAATTTAAAAATTATTTATATAATATTATTTTTTAATTTTATATTACCTATATTTCATAGCTTCATCTGAATTATTAATATAAATTAAAACTCTTTCATTTAATAAAGCAGCGAGTTTTTCTTTATAAATCGATACGTTTTTTACTAACTCCTTACATTTAACTCTGATTTTAGAATTTACAGATATTGATTGCACTAAAATATCGGTCAAGCTTTCTCTGCTTGCATATCTGTCTTTATTTAAGCTGTGAACAGTTAATGGAGTTATTTTATATTAATTAATTTGCCCATCGTTAGTAACTATAGAGGTGCACATATCTTTTGGTCTTATTCTGTTTAATATAAATAGTTATTTTTTATTAATTTATTAAAATTAGGATTTTATACTTGGCATTCCATATCCAATCATCTTTTTCACAGACATCAATTAGGAAACCTCCTTCTTTTGCATAGAGTGAAGCTTTTTTGTGAGTACCAGATAAAAGGTAAAATTCACCTGTACTGTAAAATTATATACTTAAAGGATCAAATCCTAGTTATCTGTGTGTTCCTACTTATTATCCATTTTAATTGTATAAAGTTATGGTTTGATCCCATCTACAATTATTTTTAATTAAATATATTCAAATTTTAAATTATGTATTAGTGATTAATTACACTCCAACGCATAGGATGGATTCTAAATTATCAGGAGTTATAGGTGTCCAGTCCATACACCATACAGGCGATTACCTTGCTACTTCAGCTTTATCTTCTAATTTTCTATCTTTAAAGATTATCATTCCATTCATTGTTCCTATGTATATTTATATTAATAACATTTTTGAATTTAATAATTTACAATTTATTACCAAATCCTAATGTCATACCATCTGCAGACCAAGCGGCGCATGTTATTTTTTATTTATATTTATGCTTTTCTATGTTTCCTTAATCGGGAGTCCATAAAGCCATATCTGATGTTCCTCCACTGAATATCTAGATATATATAATTTTTTATAAAAGATAATATTTCAAAAATAAAATACCTAACTTGTTAAAGGATTAAACGCTAAACTATAAACTTCCTCTGCATGCTGATATTTTAGTTCTGCTGTAACTCTAGGTTCTTCTTAAGCTGAATATTTCTAATTTTTAAATATATAAGTAAATAATTTTTTTTTCTAAATGTTGGAAAACACTTATTTTACAAAAATAATAACAGACTTGTCATCACTATACAAAATTAAAATATTGTTAACTAAAATACATATAATCATAGTATGTATTTAAAATTTTACCCACATGTCGCAAATCTTTTACCATCTTTAGAAAAGGCTACGCAATTGATAGTATCTTTATGAGCTATTTGTTACATAATAATATAAAAAAAAGTTTTTATAAGTTATAATTTAAATATTTCTTCAATAGAAACTACCTCCTCTTATAGGTTTATTTAACATTTATCCACTATCTGAATCATACACTAATATTGCATCTCCTACAACTGCAACTGTGCAAGTTCCATCTTATTTAAAAATAAAATTTTCGAGTTGATAAGAGTACATTTATATAAATACAGAAATGATAAATTTTTTCTTTAAACATTCAATTATATAAAATATGTTCTGTTGAAGATTATGACACTATTTTTATGGTTTAAGATCATATAAAATTTAAATTCTACAACATTTAAATCACTAAGAAATAATTACCATTATTAAAAGCTGTTCCTCTTACTTAATTGGTAAGTGTAGTGTTAGGATCTTAAGGCTTAGGCTAAAAAAATGAAATTAAATATGTATTTCTATTAAAAGAAATAATAATGTTTAAATACTATTTGTTCGCCCCACAAGAGATTGCATTTCATTTTTCTAGGTTTTTATTTATGTTTAACTTTTTAATTTTCTTTATTAATATTATTTTATGTAAAATATTTAAAGTATTTAATTGTTTTATTTAATAGGTTTAAGTGTAAGAAATATAGTTTCTAAAACTCAATATATCAATTCTCTTTATATTCAAGAGAGAGAAAATATAGCAACGATTTAAAAAAATACTGTGTATTAAAAGCTTTATTTTCTTCAAAATATGTTAGATAATAATATATTTGTCTCTTTTATTAAAAAGTTAACTTATTTATGTTAAAACAAAAATATAAAATATATTTTTAATTTTTAATTAATCTGTACCATATAAAACAATAGTTTTCTTATTTTAAAAGTTATTTTTATATAATATAATTTCTATTTTAATTTAAATATTTAATATTTTAATAACAGTATAAAAGGATCAAGTAGTAAAATATAAAAACTATGAGAGATATATATATGCTAAGCTGTAATGAACCCAAATAGATAAAATTTATATATATATATTCATTTTCAGTTTTATTCTGAATTACCTAATTCAGTTTCAATAGCAGTTAATCTTTTTATATTGAAAGCAATGTCTGGTTAATTTGCCCATGTTAAGATATTGTTTAAGTAATTTAATTTGTCAAATGATTATCTTCAGATTATATTTTTTCTATATGTCTTTTCATTTCATCTTCAAGTCTACCTATTTCATTTTATACAGATAATTCAGTTTCGTGCAATTTCTTAAATAACATCTATTATTAAGGATTTATTAATAAAATACTAAATGCTATAGTATAACTTTAGAATACATTATAATATAGAAACAAATTCAGATTAAGAAAATATATATAAAAGGAAATATAAAAAATAAAGTAAAAGTTTCTAATTACTTCTTTTAAAACATTCAAATTTCTTTCTAAATCTTATCTATTTTTTTAATGATCTTCTAAATCATTCTAGCATTATTGAGCTAACTAGTCAATCGTAATTAATTTTCCTTTTAAAGAAGGCTAGGGGGCTGTTGGAATCTATGTAATTTTTCCACTACCTCCCCATGAGTCTTCCATTCTATATGAATTCCTACTGTTTTGTGGTCTACTATAGCCAGTACTGTTCATTTTGTTATTTAACTTTTTTTATAACTATATTTTTAGAATATATTATTATGGTATTTTATTATTTTAAGTTATTTATTAATTATATATATATTATTAATTATTTTATAATAATTCACAAGTAAGTTCTTTATATTTATATTTAAAAAAGTAAATAACTTGGTTTTTTTCTTAGCAAAATTGTAAAATATATAAAAAAATAAATTCCAATTTTAATATTATTTTTTAGAAATAAAATAATTTTAACACAATCTATAATAATTCTACATTATAAAATTGTTGTATATTATTTATTCATTTGAAAATATTTATATAAAGCTTCATTAGATATTTTTAGATTTAAAGAATTATTTAGCTTGTTCAATTTCTTTCATTAATTAATTTTATTCTTCAGGATAGTCTTTTAAATAAAATAGATCCCTTCCTATACTAAAAAGTGCATAACATCCAAACACCATTAACAAATATCCTGGAATAGCTTAAATAACTAAATATATGCTCATTTATTTATCTACTATTGTCCCTGAAATCAATGCAGACCAAATTACAAAGAATATAACAAATATTAAGGCAACTCTATGAATTCTAGCCATTTTATCTTATACTAATGTCTACTTCGATAAATTATTAATTTCAAAATTTATTGGTTGGAATTTTATTATATATTATTAAAATATTATTGTTTACTTTTAATAAATATTAACAAGTTAATTTCACAAAAAATAATTATATTATATTTTAGCAATACAATTAATTTAATAGAATATTAAAAAATATATATCAATTAACATTCATATTTATTATCAATCTATTTATTTAATTAATATTTATTTAAGATACCCAAGAATAAAAAATCTTATATCGGAAAATAATTAAATATAAAATAAAGGATTTTTTGCCTAATTTAAAATACTATATCTAATAATAATAATACCAACAAAATTTTAAATTTTTATTTAATAAATTAAGAAATAAAAAAAAGAAGATCATACAAACAATTGCTAAATAAATCTTTATATAGAAATGGTTAAAAATTAAATTAAAATAATTAGGATATAGAAAAATTTTGCTGCAAAGAAATTGGATGTAATAAAGAATATTTGCATTATCCCTCATTAAATAATCATATAAAAAAGAAGCATACTAAAGATGGTTAAAAAAAAAAAAGTTCTATTAAGTTAAAAAAAATTAAAAAACTATCAGAAAACAAAAATTAGGTCGTCCTGATTAAACCATTATAAATCTCTCTATTTAAAATGAAAATTACTAGAAAAATGAATAACTTAAATATGAATCAGATTCTGATGAAATGATATATCTAGAATAAAAAAAGTTTGGAAATCTTAAGGAAAATAGTAATAAAAAAAGTTAAAAAGATAAATGATTGAAATAAAATAAATAAAATATTATTATTGACTTATATATAATGTTTGAACCTTACATATTACTTTTAATTTATTAATTATATTATTGCATAAATAAAAACAAGATTTTATTAATTTTTATACACTTTAATCAAATATTAAAATAATGAATTATAACCTCATATTAATTATAATAACATATTATTTAATAAGTATACATAAAATTGAGTAAATCTGTTAGGAAATCTAAAATTTAACATGTCTGAATCAAAATCTTCGTAAGATTCATTATAATAATAAAAATAAGATAATGAAAATAGTAAAAAGTATAAAGCTGTATAGAAGGAAACAACGAAATATATTAAAGAATACTTTTATCCTTCATTTAATCTATATTAAGTAAAATAAATATATTTTTTTTAAATATATTAAATTACGAAAAATATATAAAATCTCTTAGAAAATGTATCTTAATGAAAAAATTAAATGTTACGAAGGAAATTAGTAATAACCAGAAAAATATTATAAATGTTTGCATAAGATTGATTAATAAATGGCTGGAAATTCATAACTATTAAAATAAAAATTTGGAACTATAGAAGTAAAATTCACTTGCATTATATTTACAGCAATAAAATAAAATTTATTTACTGCAATTAATAAAATAAAATTTACTTTTAATATTTAAAAAAAGACAGAAGATCAAGATTGTTAAAGTAAATGTAAAGACTCATTTTTAGGTTAAAACTAACATTATGACCAGTGTATTGAAAAGTGTATGGAAAAACTAAAATAAGGTTCAATTTCAGTCTACAAAAATTTTTATAGTAAAACTATTTCTCATTTGCCAGAATATAAAAAAGTAAGCTAATGATAAAATAACATTTGATTTCTTTTTTTATAATTCTAAAATATATAATAAATAATATGCTAATTTTATATTACATAATAGATTTACATATAACAATAATTTTAAAAAATCATAATAACTTTATTTATTTTTTACTTATTCTATCAGTTTATAATTTAAGTCTAATCCTGTAATAAGAATATTTCGAGTACATTTTTTTAAATTTGATAAATAAATAAAAAATAAAAAGTTAATTAGTACATACTAGAAAAAAATAGAAAAATATATAATAAAATGAACAAAAAAATGCATTACTCTTTGTAATTCTTTTATTACAATTGTATACATCGGTATAAATAAATAATTGTTAAACTGAAGATAATACGTATCTATTTAATTTATATAGTATAATAATAATTATTTTAATAATTTAAATTATATATAAATAAAGATAAAATCCAATTAGATGTACAAAGTGTAATCTAAATTTCCATACTAATAGTGATGCAACAGCATGTATATAATATTATTTAAAATAAATTTAAGCTATATAACAAATATAAATTAAATAATTTTGATAGGCTTTTAGGATGTTGCGAATTGTTAGACACAGTATTATATTTAATATTAATTATAGATAACAGATAAATTTTTAAATATAATTTCTCTATAGTGATTAAACAAGTGCTTAATTATGTTCATAGTGTAAAGATAACTTTATTAAAAAATAAGACTCAACTTAATGCTTCTAAAAGATATTAAATTGTAAAACTTAAGTAGATGATAAATGTCAAGAATGCAATAGTTTATTTCATTAGAATAGCACTAATACTTCATGTGAAAATAATATAGAAAATTGTTAAACATAGTAATATACAATAAATCTAAAAGTTAAAAATTAACGTTTTGAATTTTTAAAGCGAAGATCCTGGAAGAACACTATGCTAAACTTGTATTTAACCATATATTAAACATAGTAATAAATAGTTGTGCTATGGAGCTGTTTAAAACTGTACTAATAATAATGAATAACTATGTACTTAATGTAACGCAGGTTATCATCAAAATATTGCAACAACTAAATGCTATTAAGATATACAAAATTGCACATAATAGTATTTAAAATATTATTTATCATTTGTTTATTTAATTTAATTTACTATTTAATTATAAAAGCACTGATGCATCTGATAAATAGCTTTGCTAAACATGCCAAGCTAACTTCCACTTATCAAATGTTCCTAATTCTAATCCAGTTCAAAATAAATGTTATGCCAACATTGACTAGTGCTCAGAATAGTAATATACATTTCCTTTTATCATAATTATTTATATCTCAAATATTACAACAACATACTTTTTTATTAACAGTGAAACATTGAACCCAGAATAATGTAAAGTCTGTAGTAATGGTAGATTTTTATAAGCTGATAAACGTTCCTGCATTGTAATAATATAAAATTGCCTGAGTTAGTAATCTCTTTCCAATTATTTAATTTTTTATACATGTATTAATCATTTTTTATTTTACAGCAAAATTGATGGAAACTGCCTATATTGTGAAAGTGGGTATCATTTAGATACTACTAATAATAATACATGTCATTAAGATATATTAAATTGCTTAAGTTAGTAATTAATAAATATTTTTGGATTATTTAATTGTATATATTACATTTATTATATAAAAGTTAATAACTCAATTAAAACATGTGCGAATAATGTAAATCTGGTTATAAAAACGAAAATAATGTATGCACCTAAACATGTGTTGTAGAAGGGTAGTTATAATTATTTCTCAATAATATTTTTTTTTTTTAAATATATATTTTATTGTAGATGCAAAACTTGTAGTGACACCTAGAAATGTGCAGCATGTTAAAATGGATTAACTCTATAGTCTTCTAACTTGATTTGTCAAAAAGTTTGTACAAATATTAATCCATTGATTATAAATTGTTAAATTTGCTAAACTAATGAGTGTAGTCAATGTGATAACGGATATTATGTTAACGTAAAAATAAAATTCTATATAATACATTGCTTTACTAAAATTATTATTTTTAGTCTTTTAAAAATTGTAGTAGTTGTTATAATTTTAGTGAAAATTGCACTAGTTGTAGCACAACAAAATGCACTTAGTGTGCATAAAATTAAATATTAGATAGTGAAAGTTATTGTAGACCTTGCTCGTATAGCCTTTTTGGTACAATTAAAGAGGGATGTTTAGAATGCAATTTATAAGGAACATAAATAAACTGTACTAAATGTGCTGATAAAGAATATGTTCTATAAGGAAATACCTGCATAAGTTGTAAATAAATATAGCCATAATGTATATGGTGTTAAAATTTAACATAATGTCTGAAATGTATTCCAGGTAAAATATTAACTGTAGGAAATAATATATTAATATTTTTTTTTTAGGATATTATCTTTCTAGATAATCTTCTAATAATTAATAAGGTAATTGCATTATATGCAGTCAAGCAAATGCAAATTTTGTTGAATGTGAATTAAGTTAATAAAACGAAACAGTAATTCCTTTAAAATGCAGAGAATATTATTCTTGTATTATTTTAATTATTATTAAATTTTAAATTTATCAATAATTATATTAATTAATATAATAAAAGTAATTGGTGGGAACTGTGTTTAATGTCATCAATCTTGTGCTTCATGTAATGGAAATGCATAAAATTAATGCTAAACTTGCAGAGATGGATATTTATTTTAATAAGATAATACCTGTGTGGATTCCATTCCTAACAATTTCAATAATTAAAATATTTAGAACTTTTAAGTTTTATATGGATATAATTAGGTAATATCAAAATCACTAGGAAATGGGACTCCTTATCTTTATGATTAAAACAAATAGGTAATACATGTTATTATATAATTTTTCATTAGAATAAAAATAATCATTTAAATTTTGTTATTAATGTAGGGAAAGTTATTTTGCACCAATAATAATGAGTGTGGAAGTGGAACCTGTTTAAGTAATTACTGTAGTTGTAAAGAGAATTTTATAGGAAGCCATTGCCAAATAGATATTACAAAGAAAGATAACATCATATCAGAAGGAAATATTATTTTACAAAATTTAAATAGATTAATAGGTGTAAATATTATCGCTGATTCTGATAATTTGCGATATATAGTTAAAGTTATGGTATTTTTAAGTGAAATTTCGGTGTAAAATATAAATTTTTTTAAATTCAAAAAAATTTGAATAAAATTAAAATTTTTAAAAAGATTGTATTAAAAGAGTGACTTAGAATAGCTTTGTATCCAGATAAAAAATCATTTCGATAAAATGGTGCTAAACTGGAATAACTAACAACTTTAATAGTTTTTACAAATAGGACTAAACCTAATTAAAGGAATATCGAAGAATAAAAATCTAACTGAAAATGAGAAGTTAGCAATAGAAAATATTAAATATGGAGAATATATATTTGAATAAGTGAGATAAAAAATTATTTTATATATTATTTTTAATCTTTTGAAATATTTATAAAATATATATTTTATTAGTCAAAAGCTTAGATTTTGAAGATTAGTTAGAGATCTAATGAAAAAGTTACAAAAATAGTTTCTGATCATGTTAAGGGAACCTATATAAAAGATTTTATTTAGGATCCTAATTCTTTTCCAGATCAAAAGATAGTAGAATCTAAAAATCTTAGATGTAAAATAATTAAACATTGTTTTGAATAATAATTTATTTATACTATATATAATATATTAATTTAATAGCTTTAGCAAGTAATGCAGAAGTCACTGTATGTAACAATAATAAAATTCTTGAAGAAGCTGAAGTTTATATGAGTTAACCTGATTTTAATAAAATAAGAGATTAGCTTTTTAAATAAAGATTAGGAAATAATAATTAAGTAGTACTTTAAAAATTGACAAGCTTTGAAAATTAGTTCCATGCATTTTAAAAGCTAGACACTTCTATATCCGATGTCGCTTTTTATGACTATTAAAATAATTTAATAAATTTAGGCTCATTAGAAGTATAGCTATATCATCATATTCCAAAAAAAGATTTAGTTGGAGCTGTAAGACAGTCAACTTTTGAATGTTTAAATTGGGATTAGTCTAGAGAAGCTTGGAAAACGTAAAAATATATAGATTATTTTTTTACTTTTTAATAATTACAAACATATATAAAAATATTTAATAGATTGGAAATTAATTAGTTAGCTACATAAAATTGTGAAAAGTATGTAATTTGTTAAAGTAAAAAACTAGTTTAAGTAGCTGCTGCAGTAAAAGACACTTAAATTGTCGCTCCTGTTGACAAAAATGATAATAAAACTAGTGTAATTAAAGCAGTTGATATAGTGAACCAGCCTGGATTTATTTTAAACTTGATTTTATTGGTGTTATTTATAGTGATGATAATTATTTTTGGTCGCTGTTAATAAACCAATCCGGATAGATAGTAAAAGAAAAAAATTCACATTCCTAACATAACCGCTGCCTATAACTAAAAAAGAGAGGCTGATCATATAAATTTTTAAAGAAATGAAATGCAAAAGGAAATGACTAAATCTTAGAATTAGGTAAAGAATAATCCTAGCAATGTCTAAGAGTTGAACTAGTATTATGATTCTATATTCCCGGGAAATCAATAACCAAATGAATAAAATTATCCATAAGTTAGTAGTTAGGGACGATCACCCTATTAAAGCAAAAATAGAGATTTTATAGATCCCTAATAGATTGATATACAATACACTGATAGTAGAATGATTGCTAGTAATTAACAATCTTAACAATAGTACACTCTACATCCAAAAGGATAGTCATAATCTCCTTATTAATCTTAATATAGCAATAATTAATTCAATGAGGAAAATTTATAAACAGAAGGAGCTATGCAAGTTATAGAAGAGAGAAATTTAAACCCATGGATGATGTATCACATGTATAGTGTTTATCACACACCAGAGATTGGTCTTAGAATAATGAAGCTGTCTTTAATTATAGCTAGTTTACAGTTTTATGTGATAATGAATTGTATATTTTTTGGATATGAAAAACCTCATGTAAACACAATATATATAGATTTAAATATCCTAATTACTTATTTTTTACTTTTAAATTAAAATTCACAGTACACTTTAGTAATTCTTTTTATTATATTGTCGATGGCCTGCACTTGGATATTTAACTATATTTGGGGTTTTGTATCTATAATGTTCAGACAAGAAAAATACGGAAAAAATGGGTAATATAATACATTTAACATAGTATAATTTTAATTATTTATATTCTTTCATATAGAATACATCCTTTGTATTGGCTATTATTCTTTATTGTATTTATGGGACTATCTGTTGGAAGTATAATATCAGCTTTTAAAGAATCGAAAGAATAATATGAATTGATAATAATTGGATTTGTAGTTGATTTGGTGGCTGATTTTTTGCTATTAGACCTTTTTATATCTTTTACTTTTTCATAAATTCACGATGAGTCCGGTTAGGGATTTTTAAAATGCATCAGAATTATTAGATTTAAGGGATATTATGATGACGAGTGAAAATTATAATTAAAAAATGTAATAAAAAATATTAACTAAAAGATAGTATATAATTTATACATAAAAATTTATACCATTTAATATAAATTTTTATAAAAAAATCTTTTCATTCCTTAACATTACATCTAGTTTTCCTTCTTTCCATTTTTTTAAGCAATTAGCTAGCTTTTTTTTTTTACTTTCTCATAATTTATTATCTTTACAATTTTTCTAAAACTAAATTAAAATTGAATTCAGGATAATAAATTTTATATATTTTTAAAAATCTAATGCATTTAAAATCCTCTCTTTATCTTAATCTTATTGAGTTATATCTCTCAAATCAATATGAGAAGTTTGAAGATTTATATTTCCATAGTGTTATTAATCTTATGGTATAGATAATTCTTTATTATTTTTGTTTTGCTATAAAATTTGCCATAAATCTATACAAAATAAGTAAAAATAAAAATGTATTATAAATTATTTTTTTAAAATTAGATTTTGATTTAAGTAAATATTACCTAAAACTTCTTTTTATACGGAATTTATACCATGTAAATTTCCTTTCTATGTAAATATTTCTGGTATGGCTTATTACTGGCTACTATACATTTCTTTATTATCTATAAAAGATGGAATTTATTTATCTTATTTTAAGCCTAATTGCTACATATGATTTGAAGAACATATTTAAGGTATCTAGGACGCTAAACAAAACATATAAAATTTAAATATTTTGGACTATAAAAGTACATCGTTATCTTAATGTTACTTCTTTTTTTATTTTCGGGGCAGTATTGTTTGGAGGCTAATGTGAAGGGGGCTAACTAGGAAAATTAGTATTATTACCACCTGCATTCACAGATTATAACCGTTTAAATACTCTGTTAGGTGCGCTTTATCCCATATGATGAGCTGGCTATAGACATTGTTGATAGTCATCAGAAATACCTGAAGGGGAATTGTTCTTTTTGATTAAAGATCCCGTATTCTATTTTTGTTCCGATTCTCTTGTGGGTGTATAATTAACAGAATTTCTGTGATTATTTTGTTATGGCTTTGAATTTTACATCATTTTATAATAACTTTATTATTAATTATTTGCTTATTCTTATTATTATTAGCTGTTAAATTGGGAATTATTAGATTCCATATAAACAAGGCTTTTTTCTTCAATGATATCTTGGTTTTCTGTAAAAAATTCATTTTGCATATTTTAATTTTATTTACTTCCTTCTGAACTATTATCTTATTCATCATCAGAAGCCGGAGGAACTAGAAAATTATATCTGTCTAGCAATTCATCCTGATCAACCCAAAATTTTTCAAGATCCTCCTGTACTTCCATATTATTTTCGAGGGAGTTATACTTTTCTTTTCTTTGAATTCTTTTATATGTTTTTATATGATTATCTATACTCATTATATATTATTTGTAAAGTTTTTCTTTGAAGGGACAATAAAAAAGGTATGGACATTCATTTGTCAAATGACTCGCACTTTTACATGAGTAGCATTTCAGATAAAGAAGATAATAATTCTTATTTATTATCAGTTTTTCCTCTACATTTAAAAAGTTGAATTAATTTAAATTTATTTCATATTAATATTACTTAATAGGGAAAACATTTCATGATCATCAGGAAACTATCTTACTAATTAATTGAAATCGTCTAATTAAATTGTTTAAACCTATGACACACCAATGCTCCTTGCATTATATTGGTAGTAAGATTGTTATTGGAAAAATTCATTTGTTCCAAATACACTACCTTTACCTAATACTTCAAATGGCTTATTTTACCAATGAGAGTCCTATCTCACACTCATGAAAATTTCTATATCTCCTCTTGATATAAAATAAATTTTTGGTTAACTTATTTCTCCCCTCCTAAATATTATTTCATCAGGTCCTATTTGATGTATTATATAATTAATCTATCTATCTATTATTTATAATATATTACCATAACTTTCCTCTTGAACTTTTAGAGCTAGCGCTTCTAGAAATTTACTAGAAAAGTTTTCCTCTAGAAAGGGAATTTATTATAGGGTTTTTAAGTATATATCTTTTGTTATTTCTTCTCTTATATGTTTATTTATTTAACCCAAAGAACTTTGAACAGTAAAATTTTTATTTATTCCTTCTTTAAAAACATATTCCAAGTGATTTCTAGCCTGGCTTTATAGTTTTTAGTCAACATTTCTTTATTACATAAATGTATTCATTTCATTTAACTTTGTGCTTTAAAATTTATATTAAATATCACTTTATATCCAATATTTAATTAATTAAATTAAATATTATATACATAAATTCTTCTTTGTTTCTTTATAAGTCTTTCATAAGTTAACTTACCTCGTTAATTATATAAGCAAAAACACCAGATGATATTATTGCCATAATTCCTACGAAGATCATTTCCTTTTCGTTTTATGGAGAAAAATCTCCATATCCTATTGTTGTTACTTTAAATTTTTAATTTTATAAATATATAATTTAAATTAATTTAATTTTTCTATTTTATTATACCTGTTATAATAGAATAATAAATAGACCTGACATATCTATAAACAAAAGATTTATTTAATTTAATAAACTCTATTAAAAATTATATATACCTATTATAAAAGTCAGCATCTTGCATTTCATAGTGATATATCCAATTTCTGCTTTCCTTCTTTCGTATCGAATATTCTCCTAAATAATTCCAACAACAGCAAAACCAGTGACAAAGTAAAATCAATTAAATAGTAAGTTATAAAAGAACCACATAAAAATTATGACTTTAATTTAACTAAAAATTTTTTTTTAATTATCTCAATATCTAGGTAAATTCTTTAAGTTTCCATAAATATAATAATCTTAATATTTTATATTAAAACGGATATTTGCTAATTATGCAATATAGACACAACATTTCTCTTAAAAAATTTATTTTATGAATCTTTTTAAAATATTAGTCCTATTTGTAATAATTTTCCCATTTTGATAATACCCGCAGTTTAAAAAAAATATAATATTTAATCCTGTAATTACTATGCAAACTATTATTAAGATATATCAATATAAGTTTAAGTTGGAAGATATTTTATTAAAAATAATTACCTACGTCTGGAATAAAAAAATCAAACGTTACGTTTTTAGTAAAGCAAACTTCCAATGGAATTATAATAAACTATACAAGGATAGAAAATAATATTAAAAAATCCCAAAATTAGCAAATTTTTTAGAAGGGATAAAATATAGGAATTGGTTTTAGGCATAGAGAAATCAATTTTATAATCTAAAATATTTAAATTATTTATTATAATAAATATAATTTAAATATACAATTTACCTTTTGGTAACAATTTTCAAAAGGTCTAACTATAATCTTAAATGATTTTTTGCATTTTAACATATTTTTTTTAAATTTCTTATAAATTTATATTTGCTTCTTTTATGTATTTATTTTAAATTATGCTCTTATTCCAAGTTTTATTCCTAATGAGAATATTAATTTGAAAGTTAGTTTAATTACTGGTTTTATCAGATAAATAAATAAACAAATAATTATACATTATGAAGTCTAGCTCCCCTATCATATATAGCCATTAATTAAAATCTAGTCAACCCAAGTTATTTGTTATTTTTAAAAACTAATGGCCTTTTTAACTTGAAAATAAAATGATTTATATAATATACTATTGTAAAACAAGACTTCATCCATATGTTTTATACTTATTTCTAATCAGTGTCTTTTGAACTATCACTGTATTAAGACTATAGTGCTCCTTCAAATGATTTGAAATAATTAGGTTATACTATATCATTTTTTTATCGAAAATTTAAATCTTCCATAATAGTTCTTTTGCTTGATGATTGTTTGTATAAACCTCCAGGAGTTCTATCTCCTGATTTGCAACTTTATGGGATATCTTGTATCTCTATTTAATCTTGATAGTAAACTGATTTTTTTCTGTTTTTACTTATACTTTATACATTTTTTAAATCAATTGTTGGTAATTTCTCATTCGTTGTTGTGCTTTTATCTCCCGTTTATAAACTTTATTTTAGAGGAAATTTTGTATCTTAAAAATTTTCTTTATCTGCATATTTTTCTTAGTTTTCTATTATAGTCATTTCTTGAATTTCTATTTCATCTTCGTCTCCATCTTTCTTTACTTGCTGCGTAAGAATTATGGAATAGGTACCATCTGGTTTGTGAATAGCATTGTCATTAAATAGACAATCCAAACTAGATTCATCTTAAAAACTTTTTTGTTTTCTAATAATATTTTTTTTCATTTATAGAAATACTTTACTTTGTGATTTATTAATAGTAATTAATAAATTGAATGTTAAAAATTAAAAACAGCATTATTGACTAATTTATTAAATAATCAGCTATTCCATTATTATTCAGTATATTTATATTTTTAAAGTAATTAATAATAGCATATTTTAACTTTTAAATCAGTCTTGAGTACACTTTTTAACTATTAAATAAGACAAATATATTAAATAATTTAGATATTTATATGGATAAGATATTCTTGTTATATAATTTAGAAATATATATTTAATAAAAAAATATTTAAAATCAAATAAGTATAATCTATATATCCACCATTTTAAGTTATTTTTTAATATTCTAGTTTTAGTAATCGATATCTAATAATAATTTTTGGTCTACCTTAAAAAATTATTTCTATATTTTATAAGTTAGAAGATAAAGTTAATATTTTAATTTTTATAAAAAATAGTGCTTAAAATGTGTATATGTATATCTAATATTTTTGAATTAATTCTTCTTTCTTAATAAATTAAATATTATTTCTAATATATATTATAAAATAAAACAAATAGGTTAATATATAGATTATTAAGATAAATAATATAATTATATACAAAATGTAAACAATATTGGTGATAACTCCTTTATAAAAATCTCTAACTTTTTAAGTTTAACCCCCATATTTATATGAATCTTTTTAAAATTTATTACAGTCAAAAACTGGGATTCCACATAAAGATTAAAGATTAATTTGGCAAGGGAAATAGTTAGATTAGCAAAATTTTGATAATTTATTTAAGTAAGAAAAAGAAAATAATTAATAAGTCCATTTCATTGATTTAAAATTAAGACTAATGGGAGGATCAGTATAGAAATATGATATAAAATATAATAATTCTTTTTATTAAGTTGAATCTAAGGGATATTTGAATGCTTCGAGGTTAAAGTTAGAATTTTTAAGAGTATTGATAAAAAGTAAGGAATTTAAAAATTCAACTTCTACAAATTAAATACCCTTAGCAGGTTCTCTATTATTATATATAAATGACTAACTTCAAAGCAATAACTAATATATAAAACACTAACTCTAAGATAAAATTGAAATAAAATAGTATTATGTAAAATTCCTTTAAAAACACAAAATAATAATGAAATTAATTAATTTTTTTTAATTAAAGGTTACTATAAAATATTTAAAAAAAAAAGTAATCCTATTATTCTCAATATAAATATATCTCTAGACTAAGACATACAGGTATTAAAAAGGAGAATAAACAAGTTTTTCGAAGGAAAATTTGAATAAAAACGATAATTTTTATTTTATAATGAAAAGCTATTAATTTACAAGCCTAAATTTGAAGAATACAATATTCCATTAGGTGGAGAAATAATACTTAAAGTAATTAATTAGATGAATAATTATATATAAATATAAAAATTTTCGGATATATAATTATTTCAAATACTAATTAAAAGCAATCCGAAAGCCCTCAAAAGGAAAGTCTAATAGGTCTTTCAATGCTTTTATTTATGCTCTAAGTTATAGGAACTATTATCTTTTGGTTTTTATACTTAGTATAAGTTTATAATTATGCCAGAGGTAGTGTTATATTGTTAACATTTTAAATATGGGGTTAGATTATGAGCTTTTAATTTAGTATATGTTTATACACATGGATGAATTAAGTATTACACAGCTTTTCGGGTCCTGTTTTCGGTCTGTTCATATTTTCATTTGCCATGATTGCAATTTGTGGCTATGGGTAAATTAATTATTTTCTAAATTATAATTCATTGATTTTTCATTTAAAAAAGATAAAGGGAATATCCTCTAGTAAAATGCTTTACATTTACTTATATACTTATGTACATAAGTACAATTATTTTGATGATAGTGGATTCATAATATGTTCTCTAGTTTTTTGATAAGCATAGGTTTACTTAAATTAAAGATAAAAAAGATTTGTTAAATATAAGTATTGTATTGCAAATGGCGTTTGGATTTATAAGCTTAATAATATATACTTTAGCATGCCTTTAAATAGGAAAATAAGATAAATATAATTCTTTAGATAATGATTTGCCTGGTTTGATGGATGAGGAGATTTTATAAAGTAATAATGATTATAGTAGAGATGAAAAATAACCTCTAACTAAAAAGAATATTGGTATAAAGGAAGAAAGTATATCTACCCCTATGTTTAAAAACAACAAGGAAAATGATATTCATGATTTCTGATATATTATAATATAAAAAATATCATAATATTTTACTAATAAATTACAAAATAATCTTATATATTTCTATTAAATATGAAGAAAAACTATTAATTTTTTACCATAAATTAAATTTTTATCTCTATATATAAAGCAAAGGGATATGCATTGGTAGAGATTAAATATAAGTAATAATAATTTAAATAATTAATATAAATATTTTGTTACAAAGCAATTTAATTAAGAAAATATTAAAAAAGAGAAATAATCATTTATTTTTATAAATTTTACCAATAATAGCTTCCAAATTATACTAAAAATGATTCAAAATATCTTAAAGCTATAAAAAAAACCTAGATTGTTTAAAATGCCTTCAACTTTTGCACATAAAAAGTTTAAAAAAAGAAACCTAAGGTATTATTCGGAGGATTGAAAAGCAGAAATAAAGATTTCAGTGAACCCAGTTAATACAGTAAAACTTTACTAATTTTCGTTATATATGTATTACATTATTAAATTATAAGAGGAAATAAAATGGACATAATTATTTTATAATTATTATTGTTATTAACTTATTTAATATTCCATTATTCTATTTTAATTCAATTCAATCATATATAATATACATTTATATATCATATATAGGAGATGATGAAGAGTCTGATAAGGAGAGACCATAAAGCATTTACGAAAATCCATCAAGAAATTTAAAAAAATTAGTTAACTAAATAGAATTTGAATAAAAAAATAAGAATAGAACAAATTTTCTGGAAAATAAGGAATGAATTTTGGAAGATCTAATGATTTTTCATAGTAATAATAAGTTAAATAAGGTATATTATAGATGATAGAATATTAACATATTTTAAGAGTAAGAAATAATGTTTTATTTGTTTATTAGGACAATTCTTGAAATATATTGATTAAGAACAATAAAAAGATTCTATAATTTCTTTTTAATAAAGTGAATATGAAATAAATACTGAAATTTAACCCACTTTAGATGAAAAAAAACATGAAATTCAAATTACTATAAATAAATTTGAAGAATTAGAAAGAACAGTTGAAAACATATAAAACTTAATGGAACTTTACTCTTTATAAAAACATCCTTAAAAAGTAGTTTAGTTATATAAAGGTACATATAATAACAGTAAATTAAAATGATGCAATTATATTTAAATATTACTTAATTTAGAATTAGAAGAAAATGGGTTTACTAAAAATGAATTAACTGATAATTTAGCCTTTGAAAATTATTAAAAAATTAGTTATCAAGAATCATTAAACTTCTTTTTCTAATATTTAGTCAAAAATAACCGTCTAAACATCATTTACAGAAAAAACATGAATCTATTTTTGTAACATATTTTATAAAATCCTTCTTTGTCGAAATTTGAAATGTCTAAAGTTTTGGTAATTTATTATAATAAATATTAATATATTTTTGAATGATTATTTTTTTTTACGAATTCGTTTGTAATTAGAGTTAAATTATAAAAGTCTTGTAAAGTTAAACTGTCTAAGTTTAATTAGAAATGGAATAGTTTTCATAATATCTTTAAGATTTAGAATTGATTTAATCATATGAATTATTACCAATTATTGAGTCTTTTTTAGATTGCTTTAACTATGTTTTAGATTAAAATGCTGATAACAATTCTATAAAATAATAAAGTAGTAATAACCCTTATTATTTACTTAATTTAGACCATGTTTTCACAGTATTAAATTCTTATGAATATCCTGCCATTAAATAAAAATAGCTTTCTGAAGCAGATTTGGCTTTGTACTTTTTTGATACCGCCTAAAAGGCAGGAATTACTCTTAATAATGAATAATTAAGTTCATGGCTTTATCCATATTTAAATGCAGGATAAAAGGGTTTAAGAACAATAATCCATGTTTCTAATTCCCTGTACAACAGCGAAAGAAAAAATCCTAATATGTAATAGGCTAAAATGTTTAATCCTAAGAAGAACTAATCTGCTGCACAAACAGGATCCCAAGCTGATGTAGATCCTAGCTTTTCTTCATATATTTAAAGATCTATTCAACAATATTACCAAGAAAATAATTGTTATCCCTTTAACTCTAAAATAATTGAAAACTAATATAATGAAGAAATAAAATCAATGAGATTTATGTCCTTATATTCTATTCTTATTTTACAATTTTTAGCTTAAAAACATGGAAACACAAAAATAGTATTTTTACTTTACAATAATTACGATAAAATAAGAACCCTCAACACTTATCAAAATTTAATAGACTGCGTACTAGAGTAAAATTGATTAAAAGTTTATTATGAAAATTTATTTTATTTTAACTTATCATTTTCAGCCATTAGTTAGAAGAAAAAAATTATATAAATTCAGTTATGAAAATTCAAACTGAAGCCAAGAACGCCAATATTTAAATTCCTTTTTATATGAAAAATATAAATGAAGTCAAATCTCATATTCTTGAGAGTTATTACTCAGAGTCAGTTCAACTATTTTAAGATAAATTTATAAAACCCAATCAATTGCAACACTATAAATTAAAAGTTAAATACTTCTTGATGAACTTAATTAGAAACTAGGTAAGATATTACGACCATATAAATATAAACATGCTATTTAATAAAAAATTTTAATATAGGAAACTTAGTCTGAATTCGTTATTTCTCAATCTTTTATCAACAAATTTGTAAACTAGTTGTCTAATAAGTTAATTTAGAATCTTATTCAGGATGATTTATCAATAAACAATATGGTGAAATTATTACTTGACCACACTAGTTTTGAAGAAAACGAATAAACTGAATACAAGGGAGAAAATATGCATGACATGAGAAAAGAAGAACTTCTTTAAGAATAATTCTTAACTGTGAGAAGAAGAGTCTAAGCTGGATCATTAAAGGTTGAAGATTTACCTATATTGAGACAAAAAAGTGATTAGTTATTGAATAATGAAATTTACATTCTTGAAAACTATTAAGAATTAGAAGCTTAATATTAATAAAATCTTAATCTTAAGAAATACATGGATGTAAACAATATTTTAATTTAATTATTTTTGCTAAATTTATAATTTTCATTTTTAAATCTAAGGATTACCATTATTTGATATAAAAATTCAATGCCGATACCCAATTTGCTACTCCCAAAACAACAGAAGTCCTTAAAAAACATTTTGAAAAAGAAGTTGAAGAACTCAAGATTTTAGTGAATAAATTATTAAATAGAAGTGAAGATTAAAGCATTGAAAAAGGTAAGTATATTTTAATAAAAGTATAATAAATGTAATTAAATTAATGCTCAGTAAATTAACCATAAAAAAATTAGAATATAAACAATACAAACAAAGAAGATAGAACAAAAATCTATATAAACTATTTGATATTTTGAAATTTTCTAGTAGAAAATCATACAGAATGAAGGTTATGAATAGTTAATCTCTTAAAGAAGCTATCATATAAAATTAAGATCTTTATGAAGAATCTGTTTCACAAGTCTTTATTTCTGAACTATCTTAAACCGTTGAATCTATAAATGATTTTTGCTAATGGGGAATTAATCATAACTAACCAATTGGTAAAATTAAAATATGGTGTATTTTTTATTAAAAAAAATCATTTAATTTATCTTTTTTTATATTAGCTGTTTACTTGACAGAATATTATTATTCTATAATTGGTCATACTATTCCTGATTATTTAGCATAAAATATAGATTATTTCTTGCAAAAATGTGCTTTTAATGGTATTGCAAAACATTTTTTTTTTAATAAATTTGTTAAAAATTATGAATCTGATGAATCTATATTTTAATTATAGACTCCTAATTGAATGAAAGATAGAGAGAATGCGTTAAATTGATTCCTATGGTTGATAGATCTAATATTTATAATTTAAATAAAGGATTTAAACATGTATAAATGTGTAACTAGGAGAATAATATAGTTGAGAAGTTTGTGTAATCTGATGAATCTTCTAACTACAAAGCTAAATACATTTATTAAAAAGATAAAACAATAAACAGATATCAGAAATTCGGAATTCCTTCCAATTTAATGGAGAAATATATTACTGATAGTTAGTAAAAAAAATATAATAATAATAAGTTCCTATTTCTCAGTGATTAGTAAAAAAGCAAAACAATGATGATTTAAAATCAGATTAAATATAATTAAATTGAATATATTTAAATACAGAAGAGTTTTAAATTAAGATTTTATATAATATTTTTGAAATAAATTATATTCAATCTTTTTTTTATATTGTAAATCAGAATTTCTATTTTACTGAAATAAAGAGTATATAACATATACTATTAGTAATAAGGTCCATATGTTCAACATATAATACAACATTAATAAAAGTTATATACATATTATATATATCTCCTATTTACTTTTTTTAACAATCAAAATATAAAAAGAAAAAAAATAAACTATAAAAATAACAAAAATTAATTTTTTTATAAAATGGATAAGGTAGTAGAACCAAGAGAAGAGTATGTTTAATAAAATGAAGAGTTAGATTACTATATTCAATAGCTTTTGCCCCATATAAAAGAGTACAATTTATAAAATGGCTGTCCTTCTTAAACAAAATTGGTGATGTACAGAAGTCCTATAGAATTACAAAAAGAAATTGATTTTAACCTAAATGATTAAGGAATTTCTTTAAAAGAAATCATTGAAGTAATTTAAAAAGTTATGCATTTTTCTGTAAGAACTAATCATCCTAGATTCTTTGATAAACTATACGTTGGTTCAGATCCCATTGGGTAAATAAGTGAGTTTCTTATAGCCTTACTAAATACAAATGTATAAAATATAATTGGTGTTTGATATTCTTATTTACATATAATTACTTGTATATAAAATAATAAAGGTTCACACATATTCAGTGTCACCTGTCTTTTCTGTGATGGAAACTTTTTGTATTAAAAATTGGCAGAAATTTGTGGATACGAAAAAGAAAAGGCAAGTGGAATTTTTGTACCAGGAGGAACATTTGCTAATGTAACAGCTTTAATGGTAGCAAGACATCATAAATTTAGTCATGTTAGGTACATATGAAAATTTTATAACTATAAATTTATAAAAATGATTTTTATATAAATAGGGAAGAGGGCTTTAAAGCCGGCGATAACCCTGTTTTATTTACTTCGGAACATGCTCACTACAGCATTTCAAGAGGTGCGATGATGGCTAGCATTGGAATGAAAAACTGTATTAAAGTAAAGGCAAGTATTACAGGATCGATGTGTCCTGATGATTTGGAAGAAAAAATAAAATAAGCTATCTAAAGTGGTAAAAATCCATTTTTTATCTGCGCTACATCAGGAACAACTGTTATGGGAGGCTTTGATGATTTAGAAAGAATATATTAAATTGCTAAAAAATATAATATTTGGCTACATGTTGATGCTTGCTGGGGAGGCACAGCTCTTTTTTCAGAGAAATTTAAATACAAAATGAAAGGATCTGAATTTTCAGACTCAATTGTACTTGATCCCCATAAGGGACTCGGAGTCCCCATTTAGGCTTCTATTTTGTTAATTAACAATAAAGAATATGCTTTAGAAAAATCAAATTCTTCAGGAGCGAAATATTTATTTCACAAACACGAAGCGAGTGAATATGATTTGGGAGATAAAACTTTACAGTGTAAAATTACATTTAAATAGTATATATTGTGAATATTGCAATTTAACATATATTTGGAGGTGGAAGAAGGGCTGATGCTTTAAAGTTTTGGCTGTGTTGGAAAAGAAAAGGTTTCAATGGGTTTAGAGAAAGAGTGGAAAAGAGTTATAATAATGCCTAATACTTTAAAGATAAAGTTAAATAAGCAGATAACTTTGTTTTGGTAACAGAAGATATAAATTGGAGTGTTGGGTTTTGGTATATTCCAAAATAACTTAGAGGATACTAAAATATAGAAGAAATATATCCTTAGCTTGACAAAGTAACACAAATACTTTATTAAAAATAACAGTAGTCAGGAAATATTCTTATTAATTATAATCCCTTGCCTGATCATAAGTAATATTCAAAACTAAATAAATAATAAAATAATTGGATATAATACGTAACAGGTATACAATTAATGCTTTTTTTTATAAATGCATAGCTTGCCAAACTTCTTAAGAATAACATTAAACTCACCAATGGTAAGACATGAAGATCTAGACTTTGTTTTAGAAGAAATTGATAGAATAGGAAGTGATATAATATTATGATGATAAAAACTTTGAAATCTAAAGAATATTAATATTTTATAATTATTTTTAATTTATATTTTTTTATTAAAATGATTTACTTTTGGAAATAAAATAGGATTATTGTTAAAAATTTTAATTAAAATATTAAGAGTCTTATAGAAATTTTGGAACTTAAAATTTCTGAAAAAAACAACTTAAAATATAATTAATTATTTATTCAATTAATTAATTATCTCATATTAATAATTAAACGATAATAGCAAAAAAAATAAAAGAGTTAAGTAATATTAAAAGCGATCAATCAATCAAGTTTAGAACACATTTTATAAAGTGGATTTAAGGTGGAATGATAGATTAAACATAAAAAACTGGAAAATTTGGAGAAGTTTTTATAACAAATGATGAAGTGGAGGGAGGTATTGAATAATTAAGGCACTTTAGAGGTAGACTAATAAATGGAGCATGCGGCGGATATAAAAAATTATTTATAATTGAGGAGGGAATTCAGGAAGGAATAGTTTCCACCCTTCATGCACCACAAAATGACTAATACGATTATACTTATTCTGATTAGGACCCCCAAACTTATAAAAGTCTAGAACAAGTATTTTAGGAGTTTAGTGGGAAAGGAAATATAAAATAGCTTATTTCAGGTTAAAAACATAATGTGATACTTACTGGTAATAATAATATTACTTTAATAGTTGTTTCAAAGGCTAAATAAATAATTTTTTTATTTAATGAAATATATGCCAGAATAGGGATCAGTTTTTACTTATGGGGTAGGAGAATACGGTTCTTTGGGACACGGTGGTGTTTTATTTTAGGAAATACCTAGAATTTTACTTAAGTTATAAAAAGCAAGAATAGTTTAAATAGCTTGTGGAGAATACCATACATTGGCATTAACATGTAAATATATTATATTTTCTTAATGATTTAAATGCATCATATAATTGTTTGTTTTTTCGTTTGAAGCTGAAAGCGATTTATACTCTTGGGGTAGAGGATTTGAAGGATAATTAGGGTACAAAGATTAAACAAGTTCTGTACCAAAACATGTTAATTTCTTTTACTAATAATTCGATTATGAATCAAAAAGTGATGTCAAGAAATAGTTAATTCATATTACCTGCGGATCATACCATTCAATGGCTCTTTCAGACAAGGGGGAGTTATATATTTGGGGAGAAGCAAAACTTGGATAATGTGGAACAGGAAAAAAATAGTCTGAGCCATTGCCCACTATAGTTACCATTGGTATATTTATATTATATATAATAATAATAAATTAAATTTAAATTTAAATAATTTATAATATCAGATCCCACTCAAACGTCTATTTCTATAAATAGAAAGAAAAAAGTTGAGTAGGAAATAAAGAATGACTCTAGACTTAAAGATATGTCAATAATAGAAAATAATTCAAATATAAAGGTAAATCCTATTCAGATTACTAAAGACCCAGCCCAAAAAATTATTTAAGTAAGTGGAGGGTTTGGTCATACAGCTTGTATTACAGATAATGGAGATTTATATACATGGGGATTTAATATAAAAGGGTAGTTAGGTCACGGTGATAGAAAATCTAAGTAATGACAAAATAAATACTAATATAAACACAATTAAAAAAATTAATTAAATCAAGATATCGACCTGTAAAAATATCTTTAGATATTTTGGGAAATGAAGTCCCTAAATTTAAATCTGTCAGTTGTGGATACAGCAATACTTTTGCAGTTGATCGTATAAAATTCTATTGTTTATAGATATTAGAAAAGCCAAATAATAATATTTTTTTTTAATAAACTTAATTTAGAAAATGGAGATTTGTGGAGTTGGGGAGGTGGAAATTTGGGTCACAAAAATGATTTCTTAATTGACTTACCAAAAAAAATCACTGAAAACACAGTAAATAGAAAGTTTACACAAATATGCGCTACCTAGAATGCAGCCATTATGATTGCACGTAAATAAAATTAACCAAATACATTTATATTGTATAAATTCATATTTAATTATTTAAAGCAATGAGAATCATGTCAGTTCGCCCCAATTATGGTCCTTCAAGCGGAGGAACTTTAATAACTTTGTTAGGAACCGGGTTTGCAGACACACAACAGCAAACTTTGAAATTCATATTTGGAAGTCATTCAATGGAAGTACCCTTAACATATAACAAAGTAAATTACTAATTGTTTACTACTAATATAAAGAAATTATTATGAATATAATTTTTTATTAAAAAAAATGAAAGTAAACTGAGAGTTATAATTGCTAAACCCCTAAATTTGATGATGCTTCAGAATAAAATATTGAGTGGCCTCTATAATGCGAATTGGAAGTAACTTTAGATGGTAAGAATTATAACAAATGTGAATAGAACTTCTTAATTTACTCAGCGAAAACATCTGTACTTATATTCAAAATATATAAAATAAAAGGAAATCTAGATTACTATTTTTGTCTTTATAGGTCACTCAACTTTCTCCTAAATGCGCATAAATTTAAGGAGGAACTACTTTGAGTTTAGAAATTAGCATTGATGAAATAACAGAAAAATACCTGACTCACTTGACTGTAGGATTCTAAAGAAAAGCAGTATATTAATAATATAACATATTAAGTTTAATAAAAAATTTGATATATATGTATTTAAATTCAGATGAAAAAAGTAGAAAATATGGGAGGATCTGGAGTTTAAAGAAAATTATCTGGAAATGATGAAATACCTTAAAGAAATGAACAAAAAATTGTAAAAATTTGAGAAAAACTAATAATAATAATGATTATTATATTTAATTTTAACTAGTTAAACCCATTAGACTTATCAGTAAATGATCCAGAATTAGATAAAGAAGATTTTATATGTGTAAGAGGGCACTATTCAAAAGGAAATATAACATGTGTCATTCCCTAATTATTTTAATCCTCTAGCCAATCTCTTTTCTTTAATGTAGACGTTTCTTTAAATGGATAACAATTTACAGGGTACTTTATTTATGAAAAAAATATAAATATTCTTTATATAATTAATTAATTAATAATTTATAAGATAACCCAACTCATTCCGATATTATGATATAAAAATAAGAGAAATATGCCCTACTAATGTTCCTTACCAAGGAGGAGCAAATACTATAATTTATGGGGACGGATTCTTTGATACTGTTAATAAAAAAATCATGTTTTAAACTTAATTTGGAGAGAGATTGATTGATATAGAATGGGATAAAAAAGAAAGAATATTTACTTTTATTGCACCTCCTATAACATGGTAATACATTAAATTTATTTTATTTCTTTTTAATTATTAAAAATATTATTTTCTCCGTTAAGGCTTGTGGGCGGATAAGATCCTACTCCTGAAATGTATGACACGATCAATGAAAAAGGTGTTGATATTAAACTAACTTTGAATGGAATAGAATGGATTAATGTAGGAAAATATATCTATACAGATCCTATTATAGAAAGACTAGGACCTGTCGTTTTTGATAGTAGTGTATAATAAGCTGAAAAAGAAGAAGTTCTAATGTAATAAGAACCATATAAAGATCCATTAGAAGGAGTTGCTGAATAAGGTAAAAAATCATAAATATAAAAAATGAAATACAATATGATTAATCGCAAAATTAATTTTTATTAGACATAGACAAAAAAAATTTGGAAATTTAAAAAGCACTTGATGAAGAAATTAATGAAATGGCAACATTATTTAAAAAAGCTGATTAATACTTATATATACATGGAAATAACTTTATTGATGCTAAATCTATTACTGTATTGTTTATTTATGATAACAAAGCAACAAAAGTAAAAGGATTTTATAAGAATCCAAAGAAGATTGCCGTAATCATACCCGAAGTTGAAGATGTCCCTATTGGTATCTAAGATGTTTAAATTGAAATTACTTTCAATGATTAGCAATATACCTCTTGTCTGAAGACATTTAGATATTTATGTAATAAAATTTATTTTTTATTTTAAGTTACTGTGAGTTATATATTTTCATAATTAATAAATATTACAGCAATTGACAAAAATCTGACACCATAGGAAAAATAAAAATTCGAAGACGACGAATTAAAGAAATTAAAAGTCCCTCCTAAAAAGAAAAAATGATTATTATTATTATTTTTTTTATAGTATTTTAATTTAAAAAATTACTTTATATATAATATACTAAATTTTTTGATTTAATCTTTATTTGGTAAAACTTTCTTAATCATAAATATATTTTTTTAAGTTTTTTTTTTTACTATAAAATAGTAGTTTTAAATGTGTAAACGAATAGGTCGTTTATAATATGTAAATTAAAAATTATTAAAATAAGGACAAATCTATAAAAGTGTTAATTAGTAATTTAGTGAATTAGTGAGTATTATAGTAATACCTTTATTTAATTTAACAAAAGAAAAGAAGGGAAAAAATAAAAGAAAAAATTGTACATCAAATAAATTTATAAAACAAATGGAATTAGAAGGCAACTAATAGTCAAATATTTAAATTAACGAGAATTAAAATAATATTTTAGAATAAGAGTACTCTGTAGAGTAAAAATAGGCATTACTCAGACCTTATAAATCAATTGGGGTTTTTACAGATAATAAACCATTTAAAGTGTATTCTATAGGAAATTAAAATTACATACTTTCTCCAACAGAAAATTGTTTCAAGATATATACCTTACCTTAGATAAGAGTGTAACTTCTCTCCCCTACATTTTCAAATAAAATAAGAGTATTTATATAAGTAAAACAAAATTTTCTAATTAAAAAATTTAACAATTTTTAAAGGCTTTTACGGCATTGAATGAATTTGTTTTCATTGGAGTGAAAAATACAATTTATAAAATGAGATATTACCATATTATATCACAAATATAAGTTGAAACTAAAGTAATAAAAGTTTAGAAAATTAGCATTGAGCTATTTAAAATAATTAATTTTTTATTTTTGGTAGATAGAGTAAATTTTAGTTTTAGGAAAGTTTTTAATAGTCCTTGGTGAAGGAAACATAATCACTGTTATAGAACATAATTAAAACAGAATTCTGCATTCAATAAATATGATACCTGTTTCCGAATAAGAGCAAGATGATATTGAATATTCTATTACAAATATAATTCATCCTCCTACTTATTTAAACAAACTTCTCGTTTACGGAAGTTACCATATGCAAATCTGGAATATAGCTACACAACAATTAATATTTTCTTTCAACAAGGTAGCTCATAATGATTTATAAAATTATTATTATTATCATTTAAAGATAATAATTTGCGTATATTTTATTTAGTTATTAGAAGAATTCAGAGCCAAAAAAATAGCGATCTAATGTGTTGAACCTTCTCCTGTATTAAATATAGTGTGTGTTTCTTTTTCTAATGGGTAGGTTTACTTCTTTGATATTAAGCAAGATACAATTCTATTCTAATTAAAATGTCAATTCCCTGCAATTTCAATGTCTTTTTCTAAATAAGACCCTCCTCTACTTGCTTGTGGAGATGAAAAAGGTATATAAGTTTAACTTTTTTTTTTTTTTTAAATAAAAATTTCTAAATAGGAAATATTACAATGTGGGATTTGAATGAAAGAAAGAAATTCACCACTTTAAAAGAGGTTCACTCTGGTCCTGTAAATAGTTTAAGCTTTTAATTTGATGACTTGATGCTATTGTCAGGTAGTGGTCAAGGGAATGAAATTTTTTAATGGAAATATGAAGAGATATCTGATAAAAAATTCATGTTAAATAGAAAGAGAAATGTAATTTTTTATTTATTAATTAGAAAAATAACCTTTTTTTTATTTTTTGACTGTTTTAACTTTTAATTTATATAATTAATAGGGTTTAAAGTCAAATATAATGAAACTCAGATATATGGATAAAGATCATGTATTAGCTTGTACAAATCACAGTGTTACTGAACTTAGAGAATTCTCTCTTTTGAATGAAGGAATGTCATAATTTTATTCAGTGAAATAATAAACCTAAAAATAAATGAAAAATAAAAATATTTTAACTGAAACATCTTTTGAGTAAAATAAGCCTGTTAAAGACTTTTCTTTTTCAATGAATAGAGCCAGAGATTGGGTAATATATATATATAAGAAAACACATTATTTTTTACATTTTATTTATTTATTTATTTTTTCAAGTCTAATGTTATAACAATTCACAATGATTCTGGAAAACCTTCGTTATTTAACTCTGAAGACAAATCTATTGTAAAAAAGAATATAGGTAATAAGAAATAAAATTAATTTTACAATATTTAAAAAATTAAGAATTTTTATTTAAAAATAGAACTATATGAACCTAGTAAAGATAAAAAAGAATTGGAATCTGATATTACAACAGCTTTTGTATCAAACTGTGGAAATTTTGGAGTTTTAGGATTTTAAAACGGAAAAATCATCAAATTTAATATGCAGTCAGGAAAATTATAAAAATTTTCAAAAATTCTGAAAAAGGTCATTCGAGTACAATTACTTCAGTTTTTGTGAACTTTTGCAATAAATATCTAGTTTCTACATGTTAAAATTCTAAAATGATTATATGGGATTTCTTCTCTGCTTCCATATTATATTGCCACGACTTTTAGACTGTACAGGCTCTTTTTTGAGGCCAGCCAGGTAAATAAACTTTTTTTTATAGCAAATATACTAGTAAAAAAATAAAAATTAATTTTATAAAATTTAAACTTATAAGCTTCGTAGATAACTACATTGTAGCTTTAACAGACTGTACATTAGAAATATGGGATACTTAATCTTAGAGAATGGGGAGAAAATTTAGAGGCCATACTAATAGAATCACTGATGCTTGCTGGGTAGAAAATAATAAGCAAATAATTTCAGCTGGAATGGATGGTTTGTTAAACATATTTGATATTTTAAGCAATTAACTTATTTAAAGTATAGCTATTTAATCTAATAAATTCTACATTACCTCGCTCGACATGTGCAATAATGTATTAATTACCTCTTTCAACAATAGTAGATAAGTATTTTTATGGCACAATCTTATTGATTCCTTATATTGGAATAACGGGTCTCAAAAGAAAATTATTTAATTTAAATCTTTATTATAATATCATACCAATACAAGAGCCCACTTTTTCCAATAAGATAAAATTAAAGTAAAAAACATTGAAATTAATATTTTTTATTATTTTTATTACATAAATAAAATATAATTTAGAATGATGAAATAGCAGAAAAGGACAATTAGAATTTAGAACTCGAATTGTAAATTGGAAAAGAAGAAAATAATGATAATTTGATCAGATTCACTCTCTTAGAAACAGGAAAATGGCTACCCTTAGTATATATAGACGAAATTAAAGAAAGAAATAAATTGGAAAATCAAGAAAAAGAAGAAATTAAAATGCCTTTCTTCCTTGATTTTGAAAATAAAGATTAAGTCAAGAATTAATTTAAAGAAGAGATTAAAAGTAAAATTATGGAAAAGTCTAAAATTTTAAATTAGGAAAAAGAAAAATATTTAATAGAGTTAGATTAAGGAATAGAAAACATATTTGTAAAGGTAAATCAATGAATATAATTATCATTATTATTATTTTATAAAAAATATTTATTATTGTTATTTAAACTTTAGGAAAATAAAATTAACTTAATAAATAAAAACAATCCAGAAAATCTAAAGCTAGTTGCTGAAAATTTCTTTGAATTTTTGCAAACTCTTTCTTATACATAAATTGATTATGAGATGAGAAGATTCTTATTTGGAAATTTATTGAATATTAAATTAATCGCAGTTCTATTCTAAAACTTATTCGAATAAAAAAGTTAATTTGACTTAAAAAATGTTTTATTCAATAATTTCATTAAAGTAACAAAATTATATAATATTTTAATATATTTTCTAAATTACATTTATATTTATTAAAGATCTCAGGCTATGAAATAATGAATAACCATGAACTATTAGACTTGCTTTAAAATATTAAAGACTTGATAAAGTAAAATTAAAAAACAATGGAAAATAAGATCAATTATATTACTTGCCTATCAGAAAATTTTGCTAAAATACCTTAATGATCACTATATAATTATACAGATTTATTTCAAAATTATTATTTTTTGTGTAAAAATTAGCTATTTTTTATTATAACATCTTTAATTATCTATATATATTAAATGATCTTAAGATGATAAAAATGTTGGAAAAAAATAAATTATAATTTTTATTTCTTATTAATAGGGCTCGTTTAGTTATTAAATATTATATCTGATTTCATATTTGATATTAATAATACATGAAATAATTAAATTTAAATTAAAAAAACAGTCACTTTTAACAATAACTTAATCTTAATAATAAAATAAATAGAGGGAATTAAAAAAAAATATAAATTTATTATAGAAATATCAATAAAATAGTATAGTAATGAATTCTGATAATACGGAAAATTACAATTGTATTTCAAAAAAGACCTTGGAGGAAGAATAATTTGACAAAATTTAATAAATGGTATAATCTTGGATTATTTCAATTTGATAATATGAAAAAAAATGGAAAAACATAAATTAATTAATTTTTTCAAAAAAAAGAAATAAAAAGAACAGTAATATATAAGAAATGAAACATCTTTGTTATAGAAGGTATAGTTACTAGAAAATCATAATACTGAAATGAAAGAAAGAGAATAAAAAATAAAAAAAATGAATGAATAAATTGTAAGTGCAATGGAATAAATACATGAAGAAAACATCTAAGAGTTATAGGTAATTTAAATAATTTTTAAAATATATAACAAATTTATAGTTGCTTTAAATTTAATTAAAAATTAAATTTCAGAAAAGAAATGAAAAAGAAATAAAATAATTTTAAGATATTCAAAATGAAGAAAGGAAAGATTTTGAATAAAAAATTAATTATTAAAAAGAAAGATAGGAATAAGAAGTAATAAAAATACTATCTTTTAAATATATTGAATAAAAGAGATAATAATTTAATTAAATATCATTTTAAAATAGAAAAAAAGATGGGAAGAAAGAAATTCTGATTTAGAACGAGAAAATGAATATCTGAGAAATTAATAAAGAGATGTAAATAGCTAACATTAATAAAATATAGAATAATTATAGTCTTTAAATGAATAAATAGGCAAAATTCATAGAGATTATGAGTTTAAGATAAAGTAAATTTATTTATGCATAAATACATAATAAATTATTCAGAATTTAATGAAAATGAATTATTATAAAGATAGCTTGAAAAAGAATGGAAACTAAATTATGAAAAATAAATTTTAGAATTATCCCAATAGATAGAATAACAAAAGGCTGAGTTTGATATGCAAAGGAATCTATAATTCAAAGAAACAGAAAATGAACTAAATAATTTAAAACTAATAAATGATCATGAAAAAAACTTACTCAATATAAAGATTAATGGATTAAACAATGAAAAAAAGTGATTGCTTAATCAAATGAATAAAATTTAATTTTATATGAAGAATTAAAAATGAGAAATTAAGAAGAAGTAAATTATTTAAAAAATAGATAAATTTTTATTTGCTAATTTTGATTTTTTTTAGAAAGATAACTTATAGTCAGAATTAGAAAAATAATAAACAATGTTAAAAATTAATGAAGAAAAAAGAATAAAATTAGAAAGTGAAATCAGCTACTATAGAACTATTTAAGAATAGCATGATTCTGTTTTAAAATAACAAGAATAATTATATACTAATGAAAAGAAATCTCTGCAAGCTTAAATATATGAGTTAAAGTAAACTAGTATTTTAATAAAAATCAAAAATATTATGAATAATAGCTATTTTTTGGAAATTATAATTTTAATTTAAAAATAGCTAAGAAATTAAAAAGTGGTAGGCTACTGAAAAATAATATTTATAACAGTTATAAATTGAAAAAATTTAATAAGAGGAGTTGAAATAAGATTTTAAAAAAAAATTTAGTAAGAAAAAATGAAGGCCTAGTAAGCTATCGATGCTAGTAATAAAATTAAAGAAGATTATAACAAAAGAAATGCAATCGTTATCCAAGAGATTTTGAAAAAAGGGAACATATAAAAAAGCTCAATACAACTATATTCAACAATAAAAAAAACAAAGCGCTTTGGAAGTATAACAATAGCTATTTTAGATTTTTTTTATTTATAAATTTATAAACCAAATAAAATTTATAGACCACTCGAATGGATTCCCATCGTACAATAGACATTTCATCCACAACATCTACAATTTCATAATAATAAAATAGCAATAATAATAATAATGACAATCATTCTAAAATAAATAATAATGTGACATAGCCTACTAATTATTCTTCAATTTGCAAAGACGATCTTATTATATAAAATAATGACTTTAATAGCAAGTAAGGGAGGAGCACTTCCAATACCACACATCCTTATCTCAATTAGCTCTTCCCTCCTAACGGGGGTTCGTTTTTATAAACTATTTAAAATTCTCTATTTTAATCTCCTTGCAATGGAAATGCAACAGTTTAAGAATTGTTAAATTTTGAATTGAGCAATAATCCTAAATATAATTTCAGCAGTTAAAATACTGCAGGAAATGAGTAATAGTCTGCTTTAGGGTTATATAATGAAATGAATTTAAACGATCTTTAGTCATCGTAGGCTGGGGATATAGTTTTCAAAGTTTTATAGGATTTAAACTAGGTAAATTAAAAAAAAGATAACAGTTCAAATTTAATAACTAATGAAAATTTAATAGGTATCGTCTCCAAAATATAATGCCTTAATCCTGAAAATAGAAATAAGACCAACTAAACTATTAGTAGTATAGATAATAAAGAAACTGAAGAAAATGACAACAACTAGATGTAGTAAGAAGGTGTCAAACTCAACGATATTTTACAACCTGATATAAGTTTTGAATAATACAAAATAAATACTAATAGATTCGGATAACCTCAATATTTTACTTAAAATTAATAGTCTTAGCACGTATAAACTAATAAAAGAAATAAATCTTAATCAAGTAAGGCTATATTATAAATTTAAAAAGTATTAATTTAATTTTAATTTTAATTTTATTTAAAGAAGTATAAAAATCAGGAGTCATTTAAAGATGTCCCAGTGTTTCAATTAATATTAGAAATTCAAATTTATTAGAATACACAACAAATTCTAATAATAGATCTAAAATCCCAACTTCTCAGTAAAATTCTTAATAATAATAAGGACCTGTAAGAAATTTAAGCAAAAATAAATCATTGGTAAAAATTTATATATAATATATTAATATGTTTCACATATTCAAAATCTATTAATTTATAACAGATATTAAAAACAAATAATACATAAAATCAAGAATAAACTACTCATATGTTAAACAATAAAGATAAACAATAGATTTATAGTAGACAAAATAATAATAATGTTAAACCAAGACCTAATAATAGTATCTAATTAAGAAAAAATACAGGAGATTAGGTAATTTATATGAAAATTAAAATTTAATTTAATTTATGAAAAATGTTAAAATAATTTTAATAGAGCTCATTTAGCAAATATAGTGATAGTTAATAAAATAAAGCAACATAAGGATAATAAGTATAAGATGACTCAAACTTTAGTTAAAATACAAATTCAAATAGCAATAAAGAAAATGAAGAGAAAAATGTAAATAGCAATGAATACATTAATTTTGCATAGAGTTCAAAAGTTAATAGCTCTGCTACCATAATAACAAAGCATACAAATAATAATTCTCATATGGGATTAAATAAATAAGTGATTAATCCAAATGAATACTAATGCATTTTTGGGAAATCTTAAAATGTTAATATTTCTAAGTAAAATAAAGTGCAATAAACATCTCAAAAATAAATAAGAAGTTCATTGTAACTGCATAAATAAGATAGTAGTGATTAAGTAGACAAAAGTAGCATATAATTTTTATTTTTTAATTTTATTTATAAAATAAATACTATTATTTATTTCATAGATATTCAGTTGAGAAGAATAAATCTTATAGATTGAAAATAAACATGAAATAAATACCTTAAAGTTTAAAAAACCTATTATATTTAGTTAAAAAGTATCAAAATATAAAACATTAATAAATAATTATTTTAATATTCAACTTTTTTATAATTTTTATATTTATAATAATAATATATATATATTTATTTATTTCAAAATTCTACTCCTCCTAGGTTAATAGGTTCAAATAATAATTCTTTACTTATTTTTTCACTCATAAACGGTATTTTAGCTTTTTCTTTATCAGAGAAATCAATATCACCTTTTTCAATTTTGTATTACTATGAAACATATCTAAATCCTTCCATCTGAACAGATTCAAATTGGTCTCCTTCTTTAGTTATTTCTGGTTCTTCAATATAGGGGATTTCTTCATATTTATATCCATTTTCAATAATCAATTTAGAAATCAAAACTGCTGTATCAGTAGTTAATTGAATATCACCTAATCTTCTTTATGTGAATCCAATTTATCTAAGTTCTTTGGTTCTATATAAACATTAAATTATATTTTAATTCTACCCATTAAGTATAAAATAAGTACCTATCTTTGGGAGGATGGTCACCTAAAATACCTCCAAAAAGAAAGCAGTCAAACTGTTCTGCATCTTCGGGAGATAAATTTCTATCTCCCCTCATATCCAATAAGCAAACTCTTTTAAAATCAACTTTCAAACCGTTGTCCATAACTAAATTTCCATCTTTGTCAAAATATGTGTGCAATTTATTTTTCGCAAATGTTACATTTTCTTTTTCGAGTTCTTTTATGTTTTATTCATACTTTTCATTTTCATTGTCTTCATTTTCTTTTGATAAAAATTGGATAGTATTTGTGAAAATAAGATTATCATTTCCTTTAGGAAGCTAATCACATTTTAATATTTGAGACATTTATTTATATTCAGCGAGAGACCAGTCAAACAGTCCATCGTCCATATGTTCTACTATATAGTGTTTTTTGTTTAATGATTATTATTTTTACTGTTATTCCATTTTATTCTCCTGCCCTGATTTAGTTTATTATAGTGATAAATTTATAATTTTGTGATAAATATATTAACCTTAAGGAGTAATTAGTCATAGAATAGATTCAGTATTAATAGTAATCAGTTTAATACTTTTAAAATTTCTATACAAATATACAAATAGGAATATCGTAATAAAATTAATTAACAATTTTGGATATACAAATCTCAATATACTGATGTTAATAAAAAAATAAAAAATAAAGAAATTTTGTTGAATCATAAATTTTTTAAATGAAAATTTTAAATAAAAATTCATTCTATTATTATACATCAAAATTATTACATTTTCATTATTTTATTAAGATTGAAAATTTTTTCATACGTATATTATTTAAAAAATTTATTAAATAATATTTTAATGATGATATTAAAAAATTAAAAATATGTTTATACAATTTAAAAAATCTAATTTCTTAATATATATATTTTTTTATACAAATATTTTTTGTTTTGCTATTATTTTTTATTTTATGCTATAGTAATTTATACTTTTAATTAATAAAATGCTTTTATTTTCAATTTATTATATATTTTTAGAAGAATAATTTATTTTTTAATTTTTAGTTTTCGTAAAAAAGTTTTTTATTCTTATAATAATTTCTGAAAATGTAATATTAATATATTCAATTTATATACATGCAATTTAGGCTTTTTTATTTTAATTAGCAAATTTTATTAAATATTTAGTTTACATATCATATATATTTAAGTAGTTTAGAACTATACTGCTACTATTCATCTATTTCTTCGGTTTTTTATTGATATTTTTTGAATTTTTTATATCTTTATAAAACTACTTTAAAGTTATTTTCTGGGAAAAATGTTATATAATCTTATTTTTTTCGAAAGCCATCATAAAAGCATGATATCTCTTTAAATATTTTATTTCTTTAGAAATTTAAGGTGTTAATAAAGTCAATTTTTCTAGAAAAATATTAATTATAAAATCAAAGTTATTTTTAATTTTTTATTAAAATTAAAAACAATATAAGGATATACTTTAATTTTAGGCTTAAGACAATCTGCTCTGCCTCTATTAACTCATAATCATTTTTGATGCATCTTTAAATTATAAAAATGTATTTTTTTGGGTTAAAATGAAAGTTTTTTCTGCTGCTAGCTAGTGTAGGAAAGAGAGGTGAGTAAATTAACGACCATTTTCAACATATCCTATTTATCTTCAGCGTCTAATTTGTCATCAAATTTTTTGTAGAAGTCATCATCTTCCGTGTCTGATGAAGAAGATGATATCTGAGTGTTTTCTTACTCATCTGTATCAGATTCTGATTCTTCCAAGTTGTCTAAAACAGAAGAATCTACTCTGGTTTATTCTTATATTTTTCCATGGTGTCTTTTCATTTGCTTCAATCCTAAGAATTATATTTAGTTATTATTATATATTTAAAATACATATTTATGACAATATTGTTGATATATTTTGTTACTCATTGAATTTTCTTCATCTTCCTTTAGTTTTGTCTATAGAATTTTTAAGTCAATACGCATGTTTGTCGCTACTAACAATTTTGATCGACATTTTTTCATTCTTTCCAACAGCATGTACGTGTTTTATTTTTCTTTTTAGATCTCTTATATTTAGTTCTTTCCATAATGTCATGAGATATTTGACTTTTCATAATTAAGTTCGACTTGTTGGGAGAATAGTGAATTAGGTTGCAATTTAGGTGAATGTGTTAAGTCCTTTCGCATTTATTGCAAATTTAATCTAGAATATCGCATCTCTAAGTTGTCATTATTTAATGCTAAAATTTATGAAGCAATTCTTTGTCTCTACTATTCAAAATTTACACAAACTTCGATCTTTTTATGGTCAATATAGTAGAAAAATCTGTAGATCTACATGTAAATGAAGTTGCATTTCTTCCTTCGAAAAAGCTTAATTACCCAAAAATATCTATTTATTTTGTTAAATATTGTTTTCATTTATAGGTATATATCTGATATTTTTTTAAAAGTTTTTTTTGTATACCATATTTGTTTTTATCTGGATCGGCAATTAAAATCCTTTAGTCAACATAAATTATGTTATTTTAATGAGTGATATGTTGTTATTCTATATTTTTTTCTTTTTTTTTTCTTTAATTTTCCTCAATTTTGCATTGTCGTAATCGAAGATTATTTTATAATCCTAAAGATTAAACTGATCTCATAATTTTTTCTTATTCATGTTATATTTTAACTTACTCTATATGTTTTTTTATTAGACTTTTGTCAGAAATTATTTTTTATTATATTACTGCAGATCCCTTAATTATCATATATATTTTTGGATCCTCTTCAAAATTTGGGTCACTATAATCTGTGTCTTCTATGATCACTTGATTAGGCATAAAATATTCTTCTTCCACCTGTATAATTAATAATTGTTAAATAATAATATTAATAGAAATTTAAGAAGTAATCAATTAAATAGTTTACTATACTTATAAGGCTTTCTACAGTTTCTTTACTGAAATTTTCTGTAAAAAATTTCATTTCTTAAATATATCTAGTAACTAAAAAACAAAAAATTACTAATAAACATATAAATTGTATTATATTAAATAAAATTAGTCTACATTTTCTTATTTCACTTGCATTTGCAAGGTGTCGGGAAATTCTTTTAAAATTTTTTCAATTTTATCGTTAGAATTTTTATCAGAATGTCCTTTGTATAGTTATTTCAAAAAATTTAATAGTCTCCCTCTTGTCTCTGGCTATATAGAGGGGTTTCTGGCAAAAAGCTCTTTTAAAAGTCGCTTATCTTCTCTCTGGTTCTTGTTTTCTTAATCTATTTCATTCAGTATCATTTGAATTTTCGAAAGTATTGTAGCAAAAATTGCTACAGTTATCAATAAAGTTACACAGCAAAAAATGGTTTCTAATGGTGTGTCTCCCCTGCTACCAACGAGCAACACAGTCCCTAAACTCCAATAGAATGACTCTATATATCTTATATACCAGGGATCTCTGTATTTTCCCACTTCTGATAGCCAGTCATTTGTTTAGAGAATTTCATGTTCAAATAAGGCAAGAGAATGATAAAGTATTCCAATAATACTATATATAAATAAATAAATAAATAAATAAATAAATAAATAAATAAATAAATAAATAAATAAATAAATAAATAAATAAATAAATAAATAAATAAATAAATTTTATTTTTTATATTTTTTATAAAAAATAATAATAATAATTACTGACTCATGTATATGACTCTCAGAAACAACTTACCTAATTCCCATATATAGTTCTATTTAAATTTTTAAAAATATTAAATATATAATATGACCAATTCATCAAAATAAAAAAAAAATTATAGAAAATTAATTAATTACGTGCAAATTCGATGACCCTCCTAGCTATTCTTTGTGCTCATCGATAAGATTCGAAACGGTATAAAGCTTTATAAAAATTGGTAAAAGAAGTAGTCGCTTTACAATATCATTATTATAATTAACTAAATTCAAAAAAACAAAAATTAGAGCAATTATATCATGTTTGAAATATATTTTTAAATATCTTTAGATTCTCTGATTTCTATCTTTTTTAAGTACATTGTTCTATATAATAAATTGAAATTTAATTTAAATAATTAATAATTTTTTATTTACTTCGATAAATCCTCTATTCACTCTAAATAAAGCCCCAAGAATAAATATTACTATTGCTGCAATATACCATCCTTGCAACTAGAATTCATCATTTCTTGTAAAAAAGAGTCCAATAGATATTATTGCTAAAACTACTGACAATGCTATAATTTCCAACCAACAAATTATCTTAACAATCAGATTTCTTGGGTCTAAAGGATATGATTTTACAACCAATAAAGAAAGTATACGCACTAAAGACGATAATATAAATTTAGAACATCTATTTGTATCGAAGCAACTAAAAAGTTATCCTTTCATATTCCAAAAGTCTATTGTTGTCAAATCGTTTATCATTTTTATATGTTAAATCTAAATTATATAATTAAATTATTAATTATAAAATAGAAATACTTATTCTTATATTAAATATATGTGTTGTAATAACAAAATAATTTATTGAAATTTGAATGCCTATATTTATTTAATTTAAATCCTGTTGCATGCCATTTTAAATTAATTCTGGGGAGTATATTTTCAAAAGATAATAAAATTTTACCTTCAATCGATTAAGTCTTCTGCATTCTAAATTATTCAAATGGCGATCAATAAATTGTTTTCTAATTTGATTAAATATGTGGATTTTTCTAGTTTTATCTAATATTTTTTAACTTTTTCTTGATTTATTTTTTCTTAATGTCGTTATTATTCTTTAAGTTTTTGTCTTAACATTGACTTTTTTTGTTTTTTTAAATAGAATAATTATTTTATTTCTAAGTAAGACTGTCTGAACTCATTGTTCTTTTGAGTCCTTCAGTTTTTATTGATTTTCTTTGAGTACTCGGCAATTTTTAAGAAGTTTGTTCTGAATTCAAAATTAACTATAGGCCTTGATTAGATTGTTCAGAAACTTCAGAATTAGATTGAGAAGTAATTAAATCTCTTTTATGTTCTGGTACATCATCGTGTGAGTACATCATAATTTTATGATCAACCTATAATTCATCTATAATATGTAAATTTCCTCTTTCAGAATCACTTTGACTAAGCATTTCATCATCTTCTCCTGTGCGATTTGTATGGCCTCCATTCTAATAATTGTCTTTTATTTTCTTTTGAGACAATTTGTATGAGTGCAATTACTAATGAAAATTCATGTAATTTTTTTTTTTTATGTTTAATATTTTTATTTTCTTTCTTTTAATTTAAATAGGAAATAATAAATTAAAAAAATAGCAGTGATAATAAATTAATGTTATCTGAATTATTTTATATTCAAAATGAAATATTACTAATATTACTTAATAAATTATATAATATTATAGACTTATTGATTATCTAATACTATTTAATTATTTTCTTTTTAAATATTATACAATTATTTTGTATTTAACAATTTAGGTTTCTTTGGTATAATAATTATCTCACTCGGTGTTAAATATACTAATCATTGTAAATAAAATAATAGCAAAGCAATGATAGATAGTAGTAGTTAAAAAAATAAATATATTATATAATAAATTTACATATAATATAGTATTCAATTTGCTTCTATCTTGCTTATTATGAATGGTATATTTTTAATAATATTTATTATATTACTAAATCATTATTTATCCTTATCTTATATAATCTAAATAAAAACATATAATATTATAAAATTTTTATTAATAATTGACACAAAAAAAAATATAATAGAATTACTTTTTATATTGCTTAGTATTATCTGTCATAGTCTACTTTTTTATCTTTTTTCTGATTTTAATGACCCTTATCCTAGGAATCTACTTTGAGTTTTTTGAGTTAATTAAGAGAAGGAGCTGAATTTTAGAAGCATTCTTCATAATAATCTACTTCTTCCAAAATATTTCTTTTTTTCTTTTTTACTTATTCCTGATTATTTTCTATTTATTAAGTATCAATATTTTCCTATTGATTTTAGGAATTTCCTTCTATTGCCTTTTCTTCTTCTGAAAATAACGAAATAGGTTTATTTTTTTATTCATTTTAACTTTTATTATTTCCGAAATAGTCATCATCATCACTTATGTCAAACATGCTATTTTTTTATATTATTAATTTAAATAATGTTATACAATATATTAGTATACTTGTCCTAATTTTTTTTTTTTTTATATCTTCTTCTTCTGCTTTCTTTTATTTTAATAATTCTTGCTGTTATTTTAATCTTTCTTCTCTCAGCTTTTCACGACCTCCTGTTTTCATAATTTTCATAATTCTTCCTAGTTTATCTATACAATTGTCGCTTACCTGGGCTATAACAGTTGTTATTTAGTCCTAATGCCTCTATTTCTGAATGATTTAGGGCAAATCAGAACTTGTATATTGATTTTAAGTATCATATTTATAATATTAAAATGCCTTTGGAAATTACTAAATAAAAAGAAAATATGTATTTTTTATTTTGCTTTTATCATTTCTATAAATTTATTTTTAATTCTTAATTTACTCCAATGATCCATCTTTTTTTCATTTCCAAAGTTTTTCCAATATTTTTTGCTAATTAACAAGGATCCCTTTTCGCTACAGCTAACTTTGTTTTCATTATATTATTTCTTAAAAATTGAAATTTAAATATAAATTTGTAATTTTAAATTTTAAAATTCACTTACTTAATTTCTAAAAACTATTATTTCCTTTATTCCGCTAACATGCCTTACTATTGCATTTATTAATTATTTTCACGTAATAAATCATAATCTAATCCTTTAACTTTTATAAGTTAATCTTCATCTTCTTCTTCACTGTCACTAATATTCGCAAATTAACCACCCTTTATATTTTTAAATATTTGGCTTACAATTCTGCCAGATTTTTCTTTTATTGATATTTTAAATAATATAATTTAATATACTTCTTATTTCATTTCAAACTTTCCTTATCTTCTTTCTTATGCTCTATCTCTATATTTTGATTTTAGCTACTACAAATGTTCGTCTTGTAATGCTTTTTCTTATTCGTCAAGTTCCCATAATCCTTTAAACGTGCTAGGCTATCTGTTATTTTATAAACATATTGAACAATGATAATATAAAATAAAATTGCATATAAAGGTTTAATTTTTACTTAGATTTTTCATTATCTTACTGTGTGTCTTATTTTTTACCTTAGTGGCTATGTTTATTACTTTTATGTTTGTTTCCTTTGCTTGACATTACTTGTGTTTGTATACACTATTAAATAAGAAAATACTATTTTTATTAATATTGAAATTAAAATAGAGTAATATAATAATAATAAGATTAATTATACCTAGCAAGTAATAATTATTTGATTAATAATTGATATTGTAGATCTAATTATAATTTCTCTTTTTGAAAATAAATTTTGCATTAATTAAAATCCTATGTAGGTTTAGCTACTTACTTAGTAAATACGACTATTAAATTATTTTTAATATAATATAATATTATCATTATCATCATTATTATTCTTGGAGAGTAGTAATACTAATAAATAAAATTCTTGTGACAAACTAACAACAAAATAATATATAAAAAGTAGAAATTGAAAAATAAACATTGCCTATTGAAGTAAAATGAATAAGGCATTTGGAATTATGACTACTAGGGTATTTAAAAAATTTAATAAATGACTATCATTTCTAGATTACAAAAATAATTTCAAAAATGATATTTTACACCCCCACTTTTTTAGGAGAAAATAGGGACAACTGCTAGAAGGTTCATTTCATTTTTTTACAATTCTAAAAAAGAAGTTCACAAAATTTAAGATGTATGCGTTTTCTTTAGATTATCAAATTTTATTTACAATTTAAATTAAACTAAAATTGTAACTTTTAGGTGATATAAGAAGCCTCAAAAATAATTCCTGATATCAAAAGAATTTTAGATATAATATTTTGCTCTAGGGATTAGGTATTATTATGCGAATTTCTAAGAATAAGTTAATATTCACGGGATTAAGAGGTATGGTTAATCAGATTAATGGTAATTTTTTGTATTTTATAATAATATATAAAGAATATGAGAGTAAATTTTGTTATTTGGAAATAAAGAAATAATTTTGAATAAAATGAGAAGATAAAGTTAATCTGTTTCTGAAATGGATAGACAATAAAAAAATTTATTATAGGTAAATATATATTAAAATCGCATTTTCCATTTTTTAATTTATATCTAAATATATTAAATTATAAATTTAGTTTGCAGATGAAATTTATTATGAAAATCGAATAATCAATATAAAAAGTCATATTCAATTTGGGTCATATGTAAGATTTATATTTGGACAAATTGTTTTGAGTTCTAGTAAATAATTTAAATACCATATATATTTGAATAACTAATAACATAATAATTACATTAGACAAGTAAATTTAAAGGGGATAAATGGAAATATTATTGGAACATTATATCCACTCAATGAAAGATGTTTCCACAAAAAGTGTGGTTAATGATACAATTAATATATTTTGTATGTTATCGTTAGCAGAAAAGTAAAACTGTTTAATTCTACTAGATTTTAAATAAATAATTATTTTTAACTATTTTTTGCATTTTAGAAACGAATCAAGTGACAGCATAGTTTTTTGTGGGCCTGAATGCATTAATCATAAAAAATTACAATTGAAACACTTACTAAATTCAGTGAAGATAATGTTGGGGGAGCAGTACCAAATATAGATACTTATGAAGCATAATTTTTCCTAAATATCGTTAAAGATTTAGATGATAAAAAGGGTATTAATTTTAAATAAAAAAAAATAGACCAAAAAATGTTATATCTTATATTTAACTATTTTATAGATTCGAAAAAGATTCTGTAAAATTAGTAGGGAGTTGGAAGAAATTAAGAATTAAAAATTTGTTTGCACTAAAATAAAAATCATCAAATTAGTTAAATTAGGCAATAAATTTAACAAAATAATATATAAATTAACAATTCTTGCGGATAAAGTAATCAAGTATCTAGCCCCAATCTTGCAAAAGCTAAATAAGGAACTGGATAAAATAATACTACTACTACTAATAATAAAATTGATGAAGAAGAATAGTCAGCAATCACGAATATATAATAGATGTTTCAAAAGTTCCTCATTCACATATTAGTTATTTTGCAGTAATAAAATAATTACTAATAACAAAAAATATATATTTTCTATATTGTTTTATAGAAAAGTGCTTATGCGATGTTAAAGGGGAAAACATGGACTTTTTATATTTAAAAGTTATAAATAATTATAGGTAGATCTAGTGCAGCTGGAGGATAGGGTTTTGAAAACAAAGGTTACAAATGGCATACTGATTTAGAAATTGCAAATAGTAAAAGAATTTCGAGATAACATGCCGTAATATTATACAACTTCGAAATTGAAATGTAATCAATATATTTGATTAAAGCTAAGAATACCCGCGGTTTAATAGATTTAATAACTAACTAATATTTATAGGTTCCAAATAAAATGCTTAAGCAAAAAATTCTTCATAAAAGTTAACCATGCTTTATATGGGTATAAAGATAAGCCAGTTTCTTTAAATAACAAATCTTTAATATCAGTTGGTAATTAAATGTCTACTTTAATAAAAATATTATATTAAGGGAATTTTTTTAATTTATAGGAAACGAAATATTTTGGTTTTTCTTACCTTAAAGGCCTGGTTAAAAAAATGATGAGAAATAAGAAAATGGGTAGTAAAATGATGAGGAAGAAGAAGAAGATGATGATGACGATGAAGAGGAAGATAGCTAAATGAGTAATTAAAAATTATATATATAGAGATATTTATATAGAATTTTAAAGATTATTAATACTATTATTGGTCAATATTCAAGCAAAAAAGACTAAAAGCAATAAAAATAAAAAAGAGAAGAAGAAAATATGGGAGACAATGATCATATGGATGAGGAAGATGAAGAAGAGGATGAAGAGGAAGAAGAAGAGGGGGATGTTAAAAATGAATCTCAAATGGATGATATGGAAGATGACGATGAATCTAATAAATCCAATAGAGATGATTCAGAATGATATAAATATATAACAAATAATTTTAGTTTATTTTGTAGTATAGTTATTTAAAATATTTTATATATAGAATTTAACTTTTTTTAATGCATTAATTAATATTAAACCATCATTGAATAAATCATATTTAATAAGCAATAAAATATTAATAATTATTTTATTAGAACAAGAGTTCAACTAAAATTTAATATCAGATTATTTATTTATTTATTTATTTCAATATAATATAAACATATAAGTATTGAACATATACACAGATATTAATAAAAAAATAAAAAAATTGCAATACAAAATTCGTACAAAGTTGAATAAAAATGTCTAAAGAAGAAAGCATCGATAATGTAACTGATTATGTTGAAGACACTGAGTCTAGCAACAAGAATTTATATGATTTAAAGAAGACTTTAGCAGAAAAAGAAAAACAGCCTATAAAATAAATAGTTATTAATGCTAAAGATGTTGATTATCTTACAAAATAATTTGAAATCGAAAGATAATAAGCTAAATTAGCTTTAATTGATAATGGAGCAGACCTTAATAAAGCTATTAAGTTTTTGATTCATAATTGATTATTAGTTATATTTTATATATAATTATGATTTTTAGATAATTACACTTTTCATTAACTTATTTAGTAATTATTTATAGTATCAAAGCATATGAAATGTTTACGTGTTTATAAATGAGATCACTCTTCAATATTTATTCTAATATAGTTATTTATAATTAATTTAATATATTTATTTGGTTTCCATTAGTTTAAGTATTTTTCCGTATTTATATTAAATTAAATAAATCTATATATATATATTAAAGTAAACATATAATTAGTAGTTAGGGGTTGGGGTTGGGGGTTGGGGTTGGGGTTGGGGTGGGGGTTGGGGTTGGGGTTGGGGTTGGGGTTGGGGTTGGGGTTGGGGTTGGGGTTGGGGTTGGGGTTGGGG
>JAWVGU010000210.1:0-20677 GCA_037039885.1 Miamiensis avidus
AATTTAATTTTAGAGAAATGATGTTTGATTAATAAATAATCAATATCAAAGAAACTTATATGTATATTTATCATTTAATAATGAGATTTCATATTCCATAAATCAAATTTGAAGTATAAACTGAAATAAATAATTTGTATTCATAAGCAAAAAAAAAATAATCAATTAAATTAAAATTAAAAATAATATTATGATAATAAGTATAATATAAATACTATTAAAATTATGAATTTTTAAACTTAAAACACCATATGTTAAAAATAGAATTTCACTACAAAAAACAAAATAAATTCATTTTTTCCTTTATTATTCTTACAATCTAAAGAAAAATTCAAAGTTTCTTAATTAGAGAGGAAAAAGTTGCCTAATATATAAAGATATTAATTTATAATTTTTCTTCATTTTCTTATAAATCTATTATTTTTAAATAAAAAATCATTTAATATCTGAGAAATAAATTTAATAATGAAATTTTAAAAGTATTATCTAGGATGGATGTACTTAATTCGGAAAATCACTTGAAAAACTGACAAACTTAACTTCTTTAAATGTAGATTTGAGGTACTAATTTATACTAATTTAATTAATTTGGAGATAATATTATTATGTTAAAAATAGAATTTTACTACAAAAAACAAATAAAATTCGTTTTTCCTTTATTATTCTTACAAATATCTAAAGAAATATTGAATTTTTCTTAATTTGAGAGGAATATTAATTTATAATTTTTCTTCATTTTCTTATGAATCTATTTTTTTTATTTCAAAAATCAGAAAATTTCAGAGAAACAAATTTACAAATGAAATGATTTTTAATTTTTTAATGGGTTATCTTCTCCATTTATACCATAAATATATTGTTATTTACAGTTTAAAACACTTAACTTAATTAATTTTAATATAGTAACATTTCAATTGGTGATGAAAGATGTACTTAATTAGGAAAATCTCTTGAAAAACTAATAAACTTAACTTATTTAAACTTAGATATAAGGTACTGATTTTATTAATTTTGAGATAATATTATTATGTTAAAAATAGAATTTCACTACAAAAAACAAATCAAACTCGTTTTTTCTTTTATTATTCTTACAATCTAAAGAAATATTGTATTTTTCTTAATTTAAGATGAAAAACTTGCCAAATATTTAAAGTTATTAATTAATTTGTTTTTCTTCATTTTCTTATAAATCTGATTATTTTTTAATTCAAAAATCAGAAAATTTCTGAGAAACAAATCTACAAATGAAATGATTTTTAATTTGTAAATGGATTATCTTCTCCATTTATACAATAAATATAATGTTATTTTCAGTATAAAACAATTAATTTAATTAATTTTAATAGGTACAATAAAATTGGTGAAGAAGGATGTACTTAATTCGGAAAATCACTTGAAAAACTGACAAACCTAACTTCTTTAAACATAGATTTAAAGTACTAATTTAATTGATTAGGAGATAATATTATTATGTTAAAAATAGAATTTCACTACAATAAAAAACAAATCAAATTCGTTTTTTCCCTTATTATTCTTACAATCTAAAGAAATATTGAATTATTCTTAATTTTAGAGGAAAAACTTGCCAAATATTTATAGATATAAATTTTTTTATTTTTCTTCATCTTCTTATAAATTTTTTTTTTTTATATATAGAAAATCAGAAAACAAATCTACAAATGAAATGATTTTTAATTTTTAAATGGATTATCTTCTCCATATATACTATACATATAATGCTATTTAAAGTTTAAAACAATTAACTTAATTAATTTTAATAGGAGCAATGAAATTGGTTCGGAAGGATGTATTTAATTCGGATAATCACTTGAAAAACTGACAAACCTAACTTCTTTAAACGTAGACTTAAAGTACTAATTTAATTAATTTTGAGATAATATTATTATGTTAAAAATAGAATTTCAATACAAAAAACAAATCAAATTCATTTTTTCCTTTATTATTCTTACAATCTAAAGAAATATTGGATCTTTATTAATTTTAGAGGAAAAACTTGCCAAATATTTAAAGATATAAATTTTTTTATTTTTCTTCATTTTCTTATAAATCTGATTATTTTTTAATTCAAAAATCAGAAAATTTCTGAGAAACAAATCTACAAATGAAATGATTTTTAATTTGTAAATGGATTATCTTCTCCATTTATACAATAAATATAATGTTATTTTCAGTATAAAACAATTAATTTAATTAATTTTAATAGGTACAATAAAATTGGTGAAGAAGGATGTACTTAATTCGGAAAATCACTTGAAAAACTGACAAACCTAACTTCTTTAAACATAGATTTAAAGTACTAATTTAATTGATTAGGAGATAATATTATGATGTTAAAAATAGAATTTCACTACAATAAAAAACAAATCAAATTCGTTTTTTCCCTTATTATTCTTACAATCTAAAGAAATATTGAATTATTCTTAATTTTAGAGGAAAAACTTGCCAAATATTTATTAATTTTTTGATTTTTCTTCATTTTCTAATATATCTATTTTTTTAAAATAAAAAATCAAAAAATTTCTGAGAAACAAAATTTACTAATAAAAAAAATGAAATGATTTTTAATTTTTAAATGGATTATCTTCTCCATATCTACTATACATATAATGCTATTTACAGTTTAAGATAATTAACTTAATTAATTTTAATAGGAGCAATGAAATTGGTTCATAAGGATGTACTTAATTCGGATAATCACTTGAAAAACTCACAAACCTAACTTCTTTAAACTTAGATTTAATGTACTAATTTAATTAATTTGGAGATAATATTATTATGTTAAAAATAAAATTTCACTAAAAAAAACAAATGAAATTCGTTTTTTCTTTTATTATTCTTACAATCTAAAGAAATATTGTATTTTTCTTAATTTAAGATGAAAAACTTGCCAAATATTTAAAGTTATTAATTAATTTATTTTTCTTCATTTTCTTATAAATCTGATTATTTTTAAATCAAAAATCAGAAAATTTGTGAGAAACAAATTCACAAATGAAATGGTTTTTAATTTTTAAATGTATTCTCTTTTACATTAATACCATTAATATATTGTTATTTACAGTATAAAACAATTAACTTATTATATTTTAATAGGAATAATTAAATTGATTAGAAAGGATGCACTTTATTCGGATAATCACTTGAAAAACTCATAAACCTTACTTCTTTAGACTTTACAAATTTATAGTACTAATTTAATTAATTTGGAGATAATATTATTATGTTAAAAATAGAATTCACTACAATAAAAAACATATCAAATTCGTTTTTTCCTTTATTATTCATACAATCTATATAAATATTGTATTTTTCTTAATTTGAGAAGAAAAAGTTGCCAAATATTTAAAGATATTAATTTCTAATTTTTCTTCATTTTCTTATAAATTTATTTTTTTTAAAATCAAAAATCAGAAAATTTCTGAGAAACCAATTTACAAATGAAATGATTTTTAATTATTAAATGGATTATCTTCTCCATATATACTATACATATAATGTTATTTACAGTTTAAAACTATTAACTTAATTAATTTAAATAGTGATAATAAAATTGGTTCGGATGGATGTACTTAATTCGCAAAATCACTTGAAAAACTGACAAACCTAACTTCTTTAATCGTAGATTTAAAGTACTAATTTAATTAATTTGGAGATAATATTATTATGTTAAAAATAGAATTTCAATACAAAAAACAAATCAAATTCATTTTTTCCTTTATTATTCTTACAATCTAAAGAAATATTGGATCTTTATTAATTTTAGAGGAAAAACTTGCCAAATATTTAATAATGATATTGATTTATAATTTTTCTTCATTTTCTTATAAATATATTTTTTTTAAATCAAAAATCAGAAAATTTGTGAGAAATAAATTCACAAATGAAATGGTTTTTAATTTTTAAATTTATTATTTTTTCCATTAATACCATTAATATATTTTTATTTACAGTATAAAACAATTAACTTAATTAATTTAATAGTGGGAATAAAATTGGTTCGGAAGGATGTACTTAATTCGGAAAATCACTTGAAAAACTCACAAACCTAACTTCTTTAAATGTTTATTTAAGGTACTAATTTATTAATTTGGAGATAATATTATTATATTAAAAATAGAATTTCACTACAAAAAACAAATCAAATTCGTTTTTTCTTTTATTATTCTTACAATCTAAAGAAATATTGAATTTTTCTTAATTTGAGATGAAAAACTTGCCAAATATTTAAAGATATTAATTTAAATTTTTCTTCATTTTCTAATAAATCTATTTTTTTTAAATCAAAATTCAGAAAATTTCTGAGAAACAAATTTACAAATGAAATGATTTTTAATTTTTTAATGGATTATCTTCTCCATATATACTATAAATATAATGTTATTTACAGTTTAAAACAATTAACGGGGAGGGAGAATACCCATGGTGTAAGATTATTAACCATTGATAAGGTTTCTATAATCTAGAAATTCATTAATAAAAAAACCTTATCAATTGTTAAGAAAATTTCCTTAACCATTGATAAAGTTTTCAAAATTTTTTTAACCATTTATAAAGTTTTTTGAATTATTTTAAAAAGTTATATGCATTTTATTTATAATTAATACATAAATTTCACTCTAACTCAATGAAACCTTTATATTTTAACCATTGATAAAGTATTTTAATTTAAAAGTTTAGATATCTTATATATAAAAAAAATATTTAAATTTCGGATTTATAATAAAATCTTAATTATTATTTTTAACCATTGATATAGTTTTTGAATTATTTTTAAAATATTATAAATTATATAAATTTCAGTTTATTATAATTATTTTTATATCTTGGCTATTTTGGATCTTATCTTTATATAGACAATATAGGAAAAAAATTTTCTAATTATTTTATTTCAATTTTAGCGCCGCTTTTATGAAAATTTGAAATTTTGTGAAATTACATATCTTAGTTATTTATTTTTGAGAATTTAAGCTAACTTTTTAAATGAATATATAGTATTTGATTTAGTGTATTATATAAGAGGTTTGTCATTAAATTAAAAATTAAATAATTGAATCACTTTTTGAAAAATTGACTCAATTATTGAAAATAATTAAGCAACCTTAAAAAATTAATATAATTTATTAATTATCAATATAACACAGTTTGAAAATTATTTTGTTGAAATGACAATATTTTAAATTTGGCCCTTTTTTATGAAAATTTGAAATTTTCTGAAATTACACATCTATATTATTTATTTCTGAGAATTTAAGCTAATTTTTTAAATAATTATATAGTATTTGATTTAGTGTATTATATAAGAGGATTATCCTTAAATTAAAAATTAAATAATTGAATCACTTTTTGAAAAATTGACTCAATTATTGAAAATAATTAAGCAACCTTAAAAAATTAATATAATTTATTAATTATCAATATAACACAGTTTGAAAATTATTTTGTTGAAATGACAATATTTTAAATTTGGCCCTTTTTTATGAAAATTTGAAATTTTCTGAAATTACACATCTATATTATTTATTTCTGAGAATTTAAGCTAATTTTTTAAATAATTATATAGTATTTGATTTAGTGTATTATATAAGAGGATTATCCTTAAATTAAAAATTAAATAATTGAATCACTTTTTGAAAAATTGACTCAATTATTGAAAATAATTAAGCAGCATTAACAAATTGACATAATTTATTAATTATTATTATAACATAGTTTTAAAATTTTTTTTATGAAATGACAATAGATTTATTTTTGTCTAATTTTTAGAGTTGTATTACATAAAAACTAATTTTTTTAATCATAAAAAATAATTTGTTTAAAAAAGGATGATTTAAGATATGGCTTTTGATGATTTATTATCATTTCTGAGATATTGAGAATTTATTATATATCGAAAAAAATTTTAAAATAATGTACATAAGAATGATATATTATAATACAAATGAATAATTGATTTAATAATACATTGGTAGAACTAGAAATAAAATTAAAAAAGCAATTTTCTATTTTTTTCTATAAAATATTTGAATATTTACTTATTAATCTAAAAATTAATTATATAATATATTATATTATTAATATTCAATCAAACGATAATTTAACAAATTTCAAATCTTTGGAAATAATTTGCTAAAAAATATTATTTTGTCTCTGGTAAAATTGGGTTTTTCCTAATAAATAATAAAAAAAATATTTTTTCATATATAGTATGAATATATTGATTAATTTTACTTGAGTTTTATATCTAATTATTTTAGATGTTTATACTAGATAATTAATCCTATAAAAGCCATATTATTTTAAAGTTATATTTAGTTTTCTCTATTTATATATGAAAGTTAATTAATATTCATTTAAAAATAATATTAATATAATTATATATTACTCCATATTTAAAAATAAATTAAAAAGTGATGGTTTTTAACTCTTCAAATTTTATAATATTTCCATAAAAGTATAATCTTAAATTCCATTATTTCTAAATAAAATTATTATTAAATAATAAATTGTTAATATTTAGTGATATTAGGTAGTTACTGAAAATTCAATCTTAATTCTTATAAATTTGGAATAATCTGCATCTAATATATCACAGATTAATATCCCCCAGCTATAATCGGATTTTACCTTAAATAAAAAAAAAAACTAATAACTTTATAATAGAATATATTATAAATTTTACGACAAATCTAATGTAATTTATCTGAGATTCTATACATTATTCAAATTTTCTTAAATTGAACAATTTCGAATTTAATTCTATCTAATACAAAAAAGTAATCAAATAGTTTTCATATTATATTATTAAATCATAATAATATTTTTTACTTAACATTAAAACCAAAAGTAAATAAATTTTTTATTTCACCAACTGATTACATCAAATAATCATATCCTTATTATGAAATTCTATTAGATCTGTTAAATTTTGTTTTAAATTAAAGTTTTAACATAATTTGTTATTATTATTTTAAAATGATACGTTAAATCAAGCTTAAGTGAAACTTAGGTAGATTAAGATTTTTAAAACGATTTTATACAATTTGCAATTTTACAACACCCTATATCACCTACTAATGAATTCCTATAATAAAATGAATAATTAAATAATATTTTATTAATTATTTTATTTTTTTCGATAATTTTACTCGAAATCTAGTTCTAAAGATACTAAAGTTCGTAGATTTTACAAAACCTATCCTAATTGACTATATAATCCATCATCAATATTCATATTTCTATTTTTATTTATAAAATATTTATTTTTAATTTATATTTTATAATAATAATTACTTCATTATGATTTATAATTTAATAATATTTGTTAATTTATTCAAAGAATTTATTTATTTAAAGTTCTCATTTAATTAAAGGGATAATTCTAATTTGAAATTTTAATTTTAGATTTCAGGAATTTTTTGTAAAAATAATTAAGATTATCAAATTCTAATTTTATCTTTTGTTTTTTAATAGTTATAGATTATGGTAAAATATTTTTGTTTTGATGTTAAGGTATAAAATTTTAGTTTTGAGGTTAAGGTATCAAATTTTAGTTTTGAGTTTATGGTATTAAACTTTAGTTTTTAGGTTAAGGTATAAAATTTTAGTTTTTAGGTTATGGTATAAAATTTTAGTTTTTATATTATGGTATATTATTCTAGTTTTTATGTTATGGTATAAAATTTTAGTTTTTATGTTTTGGTATAGTATTTTAGCTAATAGGTTATTAATTAATATTTTTGTTTTATGTTTTGATTAATTAAAACTATTATTTTAATTAATTAGAGCATTTAATTATATTATCTAATTGCTCCGCTATTTTCTTCTAGAACTTTTATTAAAGATTTTTGGTTTTTAGAATTTTATCCATTTCTGCCAGCATTTATTCAATTTTTTATTTTTCATTTAAACCCTCTGTCATACTATTTAACAAAAACTAGCGTTATTTTTAATTATTAGTTTAGTGCTCTTTTTAAAGATTTTATTGATCTTTGTATATTTCATTAATCGCATTTAATTATTTAAAAAATTCTTCAAAACCTTGAATTTATTTCTAATTAAATTAATTATCACTTTATTTTTTATTTATGAAATGNCTTGAATTTATTTCTAATTAAATTAATTATCACTTTATTTTTTATTTATGAAATGATTGTATTATTCAGCCATGAATTCTTTATAATCCTTATATTTATTAAGTTCACTTTCATGGTTATGAATGTTTTAATTTGAGCAATATGTACACACAAGAGAATTATATTGTTAGCATTTTTTATCCTTGCAAATCATAGTCAAAGTTTATTATATATGAACCTTATTTAAAATTATGAGAATAAATAAAAAAAACTGAAAGTTCAACAAATATTATTTACTTGGCAATTAGGAAATTTAATAGAACTCAGTACATCTTAATATTGTTATATATCAATATTGTTTCCTTCAGTAAATTATTTTATATTTTCTTAAATTATTTTTTTTTTCCTAAAATATGTTAATTTAATTAAGTTCATATAAAAATTATTAATACAACTATAGAAATTAATAATGTGCCATAAAAACATACCAAATAAATTAAATAAAATATACAGTGCTTTTATTTCATAGCTCCAAATAAATAAAATGTCAAAATAATTCAGAATTACAAATAAATTAATGTTTTTATAGTGATATAATCTTAGATAAAAATATTCTAAGATGAATAATATTAAAAATGTTTAAAAGTATTATTTTTTATTTTAAATTTTACTGATTCTTGAATATTAATTTCTTCTTATTCATACTACTATCAATGGTAATATTCATTGTACTGCTATTTGCTGATTGATCAAGAAGGCTACTACTTATAAAGGGTGATTCTGAATTCATATCAAGATTAGATGTTTTTTATGTAATATATAATTTTTAGCTTTTGGATTTTAACTATTTTTTGTGAAATTATTTTTATTATTTATTTTCTATGCCGATATTTAATTTTTATATGGATAAATTAAAAAGAAAAATAGCAGAATTATTAAATTAATCATAAACATTTGTTTAATAAATTTATTTTATTTTATTTTAAAAATAATAGTATTAAATAATTTCAAATTTATAATTTAGCACATTTTTAAAACTATTCAGATAAGATATAGTTTAAATAATCTTTACCATCTTTATAAGCACGGTTATTTCTAAATAATTTTGATTAAAAATTATTAATTTATAACTTTAAAAATAAAATAATTATTTTTACTAAATATTTAAGTTTAAACTTTCAAGGCTTTTTAAATTACATATATTTTTTCCCAACAAATTAAATCCATAATTTTCAATTTAATTTTATCTTTATAATTTATAAAAAAAATAATTATTTAATAAATAATTTTGTATACTTATTTTTTTTTACTCCAAGTTTAAATCTAGATAAATTAGATTACTTTTTAATTGTGATAAAGAATTTCCTAGTTTTATACACCCATCATCTTTTATTTTATTATGACTATTGATAATAAGTATAAAAAATTATTTATTAAATAATATTGTTTACTTTTTAATTTAATTAATTACCTTAAATTTAATGTTAGAGACTAAATATTATTTAATACTTCAAGAGATCTACAGAACTATTTACATTTTTGGCAATCTATGAATTTATTTCTATAAAATAAAAAATATTAGTTTAAATTAATTGAGATATACCAGTCCTTCAAACAAAAAAATATTATTTTATTTAGTTGTCATAAAGGAAATACATAGTTACCTTAAATCAATCTCTAAATTTAGTTATTGTTTTTATTTTAAGTTTTAAATATTTTCCTAAAACTATTCTATACTTTCATAAATTTTTTTTCCATCCTATTAGATTTCATTTTTTAATTCTTCTGTTATTGTTTATTGTTAAATTGTATCAATACTTTGTCATATTGTCCCATATTACTCCATAGAAATTAAAATAATATCAAGTATTATAAATCTTATTATATTGTCTGACAACTTTAGGTGGTTTATAAATAACTTTATTTGCTGTATAAGCACTAAAATGAACTCTAATTATCGTATTTTTTTAATTTCATTAAAACATATACAATGTGTTTACAAATATAAACAATGCAATATATGTTTGAAACTAATTCAAAAACTATAAATCTAATTTTCATTATAAAATTGATATTATCAAGATTTTCCTTACATTAAATTAAATAATATTAATATCATGGAATATCAACTTTAAAAAAACTATTTATTGAGTAAACAAAATTATAAAAATATGAAATAAAAATAAAGAAAAAATAAACCATATGTATAGCTATCAAAATTTATAAATTGGCAGAAATAGATTTATAAGACTTAACATTAGAGTTTTTCTATAAAATCTGTGGATAATATGGGACAAATTTACTTGCTTATTTGTGGTTATGATAAGTTAGTAGATTCAGTCCCCATGCTACTATATAATCTACCCCCATCTTACTCTTATTAATCAGTTATTTATATTTATGGTTATGGTTATTATGTATTAGTATTATCATTAATATTTCCATTCACAGCTTTTATTTGGATATCTATGGTTTTTTGAAGTATACCTATTCTTTACTTGATTTCTTTTACTTGACAGCTTACTTCGTCTATATTTTAGAACAAATCTTATATAGATCCTGGATTCCATTACTTTGTGGTTAAACTGCCAATGAACAAATCATATGATTTACTATATATAGACAATTGACTTTCTTTGAAGCTTTAAAACAATATATTTATACTTTCAATAATTTAGTCTTATTATTCCTTCAAATATTATTCGCTTATTTTGCAATCATTATAAAATTACTCATATTTATTTGTCAAAAACTCTTGTAATTATAAACATCCTTTTCCCGATTATTAATTAATATTTTAATGAATTTGCGCATTTTATTCTATGCACTTTTGACATGCCAATTTGTTGGATTATTAGCCATCAAAATTTTAGCAAATATACTCTAAAGAATATTATTAATGACCATCTATTGGGCAATATGTCTTTATTTATGATTTTCTTTAAAGGAAATCTAAATATTATTTTGAGTCCATTATTCTTTCTTGAAGAGGTTTATCTTATTTTGTATAATAACTGATGGGTTTTCTATTTTAAAAATAAAATACATAAAAAACAGGGGATTTTTTAATTTTTTAAATCAACAAATTTTAATTATAAGATAATAAATTTCAATTCAATAAAATTCTTTAAAATTCTAAATTTTCATAGCTTGATTATAGGAAAATGTATATTACTTGAAATTCATGTTTTTCATTAATTTTCTTTTTTCCCTAAAGGTTATTATACTGCTTTTTTAGAATTTAAAATAATTAAAATTATTTTTATTTTACTTTTTTGTTTTTTTTAATTTTATGATAAGTATATTTATTTATTTATTTTCTTCCTTTGACTATTCATTTCCTTTATATTGCAAATATTTTCTTTAAATACTTTTATTTAAGTGAAGATAAGTAATATTAAGCCATACTAATACTTGCTTTAAAATTGCACTTGATTGAATTAATAAATTACCTAGCTATGATAAGAATAAATATTTGCCTAGTATATTATAAATATTATATTTAATAGATAAATAATGTGGGTTTTAATTAAATATGTATTTTTTTTTGGCAGGTGTTTATACGAAAATGAAAATTTTTTCTTAGAGAAAAAGTTAGATTTAATTATATCGCTACAGTTAAATGTTATGGCTTGTTTAACTAAATATACTGATTTATAATAATAATAAATAAAGTACAGCTTTTTTTCTTAAAATTAATATTATAAGTTAATAAATTTAACTAATAATGATCATATGTATGAGCCTCTCCACAAATTAATAAATAAAAAAATAAGATTACATAGCTTTAAGAAAACAAATAAAAATTATCAAATTCACAACAGAGTCTATTATTAAACAAATTTGGCATCACAATCTAAATTTACCTAAAAAAAAAACGAAAAGGAAGTATTCGCAATAAGAAGAATATCTGTAATTTTAAATTTTCTCTAAATAAAATCATTTAAAAAAAAAACTACAGCATATTTCAAAAATATTAACTTTAATAAGAAATTAAAAAAATTAAGAAAATAAACAATAAAACAAATTTCACTTTCCCAAAAACTAAAAATCAGTATGCATACCATCACTCTTAAATACCATAATGAACAGATAGAATCACAATTTGCTCTCATAGTGAAGAGAAATTTATCTCGGCAATATATTGTGGTTTACATTTGTATTTTCTTTTATTTCTTGATGTCAATAATCGTGCTGAGTTAAAAAGAGACGAGTCATTAGGATTCAAAAGACAAAAATATGAACGAAATGTATGCCATTTACTATCATATAATACAGGAAGTTTTCCTCATAATAGGAATTATTTTACTAAAAATTTTTCCATCTTTTTTCAACTTGGTCCATACAGGACTATTTCTTTCAATCTATAGTTTCAATATATACACTCTGCAACGGGGAGTTTTAGAATAAAATAAAGCGTAGTTCCATAACAATGTGCTGATTTAATAGGTGGGACCACTTGAAACAGGGTATGCTTTTGGAATTATATCTATTCTCTGTGTCAACGCCAGTGATTTTATAATACAATTTTTGCAGCTTATAGTGCTATTTTTTATTTCTGTATTCTTTTTACCTGAAAAAAGTGAGTAAATTTCTAGTTTTTTTGGAATTATAACGCTTTTATTACTGTTTTTGTGCGTTATTCTCTTTAAATTTAATGAACATTTGACTTTGAGGAGACTTTATATGTAATATAGCAATGCCATGATCTAAAAGCAAAGTTTTTTGGAAATTTTAAGACAAACTCCTTCCACCCATAACTTTCTGTTCAAATACAACCCAAAAATCTAAAAATTGGAGCTGGAATAGACTAATGCTCATTTGCTGACTTCTTTTGGACTTTAGGATTAAGAAGGCATATCGGAACTTATAAAAAATACCACAATAAGAGGCAGTCAGCAGCAAGTGTCGTAACAGTCAAAAATTGAATAGAACTAAAAGTTATCTTTATTGTAAAAAATGCATTTTGCCATTTCAAAATTTCAAGAAAATAAAAGCCAGAAAAGCTAAGAAAATAAAAAAAAATCTAAAAAAAATGCAAAAATAAGATAAATCACAACTCGTGGACCACTTGATGCCTTTCATGATTTCCACCGAAAACTTCTTAGCCCGATACAACTCTCTGAATATTTCATTTTAACTATACGTTTATGACTAAAACGTGTTCACTGAATAGGACCAAAATGTCTTGGTTTTCCTGTAAAGCAGTAGTCCGACAGAAGACTAGTTGGCGAACAATATTCTAAAATTAGAAGAAGAAAAGTAATTTAATCAGTTTAAAATGCAAAAAATTATAAAGGATTTTAGAAGTACATTTACGAATAATAATAGCAATAATTAGCAAGACAGCAACAAAATACTGGGTTTTTAAACCTAAAAAATGTACAAAATTTTGTAAAGTCTTACTAATTTGAATTACTTTAATTACACAATGAAGCGAAAACGTAAGCTGGCCACATAAGATATTGATTTGGTGTAAACAATTTGTCAAACAATCCGGAAACTACAGCCTTAAACCGCTCAGAATATACAGTTATTGATTAAAGATTAACAATAATAATAATAGGAAATTGTTGATAACAACAGTAATTTGGTCATAGTTTCAAATAAGGACTTCATCGAACTATTTCTTTACAATATTTTGAGCACAATTCCGAAAAAATTTCCCTCATGCTAGGGTCAGAGTCTTATAAAAATAAGCCATGTCGACTAAGACATAATCCAGATTAAATTGAAATCTTATGCTTCTACTTAGCAGGAAATTGAAATTATGGGTTACTTTGCAAACATACTTAATAACAATATTAGTAATGGAGGGACAGGCAATGGAGCGAATGGCCGATGTTTCGAGCAAATAAAAATGCAGGTTTGTCAGGATATTCTGCATAAGTTGGGCCCTCTGAACTCGTTCGTGTTTTCTCACAGAAAGAACAACGAAAACCTTTTGGTGTGGGAATTAGACGCCAATTTTTACAAAGATTTGTCGATTTTGAAGGAAATGACAGTGAAAATCACCCCTTCTAAAGTCCCGAGCAATTCCAAAAGAAACTCGTAAAATAAGTAAATATATAGTTCAGCATTGCACAGGCCTTTCTCTGTTTCCAATTTGGACTCCGCAACCAACTTCTTTGGAAACAAAAATAATGCCTAAAACAACAACAACAATAGTGTGGCCAAAGACTTAGAAACTGATCTCACCTCCGTCAGAAGCACGGAAACTAACTACTAATAGCAATAATATCTACAAAAATTGCAGTTCGATATGAATACTTAGAATTTAAAATCGCATTCCCAATTTAAATAGCTCTAAAAATAACAGCAAAAGAAGGATTCAGTTCTGGAAATTTCCAACAATAACGAAAACAGTGCGGAATAGGATAAAATCAACCAGTCCCATAACTCAGATAGTAGCCCAAACAAGAACTATAACATCATTTCCGCCCAGTCGCCCCTGCAATCTAGAAAACATTAGAGTCTTTCCCAGATAGATAATTACATGTTTTAAGAAACAGACGAAATAGACATGACCAATCAGAGCATGAGTAATATTATTCCGAAATTACAATTTCAGCAATAACAAATATAGAGTATGAATCAGATTTAAAACCTTCCGGACAACTACGACGAATTAAACACGATAAATAATATTAATTGTTGCACTCAGCAATCGAAGTTTTCTGAATACACTCCGTTCGCTCGTAAAACCAATATCAACAACAACAACAACAATAATATCAGCTCCATTACATAATTCTGCAGCGAAAAAGAAATAAATCCTGTTATTAAGTACTCACTCAGTAAAATGAAAACAGGCTGCTCAACCAACTAGTTAAATTCTAACAAATTTGAAAATTCATAATAAACACCCATGAGCAATTTCAAATCGCACGGACTTCTGCTGCAGTTTCCAGAAATTATCAGAGAAGAAACCCAGAATTCCCATATTCTTGATAATTAAACAATGCTGAACAGCAATAGTATTAATATAAATATTGACAACAGCTAAAGTGATAACGATGAATACTACAACAAAAACAATAATAATGAAATTATGACTTTATCAGCTAGAAATAAATTTATAGAGAACAGTTAATTCCACTCTATTAACGAAATATCGTAATAAGTAATGCTGCCATAGTCGCTATAGGCAGAGCCAAATTCGAAACATATTTATCATTTGGAGGTAAACATATTTTATTTAAATTTTTGCATTTTTTTTTTATCAACTAAATAAAATCTATCACATTTATACAGGAGTTTTAAGATATTAAAAATATAGACCAGTCTAACATTTTATATTAGTAAAATGAAGAACTTTCTATTGTGGTGCAGAAAGACTCTATTGAATGATAAATTTTAATCACTATTATTCTTAAATTACATTTATAATTTCTTCTAATTTTTTTTACAAACAAATTTATTATAATTATATTTTTCCATTTTTTTAATTTTTTTATAAATTATTATAAAAATTAATAATTATAGTATTTTATTATTATCAATATATAATTATTAAATAAAATCTATATTATATCATTTTTAAGTACTTTTAATAGGATTATTATTTATATCAAACTATATATATGATTAACAAACAAATTAATAAATAATTTTTCTATTTAATTTGTAATATTATTTGGAAACTATTATACTAATAAAATAAGATACATGTAAAATAGTTTTTCTAAAATTATAAAAACTACTTTTATCAAATTTTTTAAGTTCTTTTTTATTTATCAATGGTAAATATAGTACTAAATATATATTTGATTAAATGAAAGATTTGAAATTTAAAGATAAAAAATAAAAAACAGCTAAACTTGGACAAAAATCGGAGAATGCAATATACAAATAAAATACAAATAATTTTAATCATAAATTATTTTATAAATTAAAAATATGTCGAATAATATATTAAATATTCAAAAATAAAGATAATAAACCATTAAAATTATTGTTTATATCATTATTAAAATAGCAGAGGATGATTTTTTATATTATAAACTTTGTTTAATTCTCATAAAAAACTTATAATATGATTTATTAAATCATTTTTATTTGATATATATTTCTATATATACCGTAAATATTCATGTTATGATATTTTTATATATATATATCTATAACTGAGCGCTTGTAATATAATAGAATTGAAAAATAATAATAATTAACATTACTAATTACATAATTATCAAATATTTTAACTAAATTTTAAAAAAAATATATATTTAAAAAAGAGGGAAATATTATTAAAATATGCATGAAACTAAAAGTGTTTTTTTTCACAACAAAATTTATGCTTATATTTTAAGAATTAATTATATATTTATAGTTTATGCGTTTTAAATTATAATATGTATTATTAATTTTTAATAAATGATATTTGAGTATTATTATTTTTAAAATATTTTAAAAACAAAATTTCCAAACTATGTTATACTAATAATTTATTTTAATTTATTAAGGTTGCCTAATTATTTATTTTTAAGACAATGAAAAAATATATACTTATTTAAACGAAACAGTAAAATGAATTTCCAATAGAATTAAATTTGCTATTAACTAAATAAATATTTAATATAAAAAATATATATACAATTAAATAAATCAAACAATAAAATGACCTCACAAAACAGTACAACTTATAATTAATTTATATGCAAATATAATCCAGCAGAAGATAAATTCGCAGACGAAGGAACTAAAAAATAGCCCCCCTGTGTTAATTAATATTAGTCATATTCTTCTCTTATCAGTCATATAAAGCTTAAGCATAATTGTTAAAACAATTAATAAAAATTTCCATGCTTTTTAAGTGAAAAGTATATAAATAATAATTATATCAAAAAGAAAAAAGGAGGTAGACCATAGGAATTCAAACAATTATAAATACTTAATGATAGTTACTAGAAATATTAATCGGAAAATAGTAAAGATACAATAGAATTCGATTAAGATAAGAAATTAAAAAAATAATATGAATAAATACAAATTGAAGAAGAAGAATATGGATAAAAAGAAGAAGAAGAAGAAGAAGAAGAAGAAGGTTAATAAGAATAATATGAAGAAGTAACAGAATAAGAGTAGGATGAAGAAGTAATAAAATAGAATGTACAAGAATCAATCTTTTATAATCCTGAAGATGATATTAACAATTTATCACAAAATAGTAACTACATTAATAGCCATGATAACGAAGATAGTTTTGGTATAATATATAAAATTATTAACCTTTATAGAAATATATAAATATTTATTATCCAAAACATTTTTATTATTTTAATGCCTAATATTAATTTTTCAGTGATATTAGGTTGCTGTTAATAGAAATAGTAATTGCATATAATATTAATTAATACAAATTTTTAAATATTAGCTCCTAAAATAAATATTTTAAGCAAAAATAAAACAAGAGATTATAATACTATTATTAATTTTTTATATGAAATATATAATTATTAACGAAAATAATAATATAAAATAATTTTCATTTCTTTCTTATATTTTAGAAATTTCAATGAAGGATCATTATGAATTTATATAACTGGAATCAGATTTGCTTTAAATTTTAGGAGAATATTATGACCCTAATGAAGAAAGGTACAAAAAAAAAGCAGAAAATGAAAATAATACAAAAATCAAGGGAAAAAAAGGGAGAAAGAAAAAGAAATAATAAGAAATAAGTGAAGAAAATAATTTTTTAATTAAATATTTCGTCAAGGATGATATTAAAGTTTACGAGGAAGAAGATTATGTAGATAATTTTGTTACAATGAAATAAAAAACAAAAGAAATATATGACTCCATATTGGATGATTTAAAACAAACAAAAAAATATATACTGGAGGATAGAGAATAAGAAAAGTACTTTTTTTATTATGTATTATTTTACTTTTTCAATAATAATATAAATGAAGTATATGAAAATCAAATTTACAAACTGTTTTTTATTGCTTATTTTGTCAATGAAAGAAATATTACTTAAGACATTATTAATGACATGAAGAAATAATCCTTTTTTAATGAGAAAAAATAAAAACATTTAATGGAAAATGAATAATAAGATGAAAATGAAGAATTTAAAAAAGTAATTTTAGATCTTGGATAAAAAATAAAAGATTACTAGTCTAAAATGTCTGAACAATTTTATACTAGAATTATTGGTAATATAAAAGCTTTAAAGTGATATTGTAATATATATTAAGAAACTGTTAAATTAATATTAAAATATAAAATATCTATAAATCAATATAATATAAATTATTATTCGAGTTAGATATTTATTTTTAAAACCTCATAGAAGATATCAGATTTGGTTTTATAATTATATTTTTTAATAATATTAGATATACTTTATTATTTCTTTATATAATTTTAATTAAAATCAATAGTTTAGAAACATATACAAATTACTCCTTAAATGTCTTCATTATATATAGGCATTCAAATTTTGTATAAGAATTAATAGAATTAAATTGATTATTACTATCTATTTAAAGCATAATTATAAGAGATAATTAAAAAAAATAATAATAAACAAATATGTCCAAATAAAACAATACAGATTAGAATCTATTCATATGTAAATTTAATTCAGCTATAGCAGAATGTTAAGACAAACAAATGAGCTAACAATCCTCTTGCGATAAATCTTATAAGAAATATTCTACTCTTATTAAACATTAAGAATAAAAATAATTGTTAAAAAAAATATTAAGAATTTTTTTGTTATTTAAGTGAAGATTATATAGATAATAATTACATCAAAAAAAAGAAAAATGGAAGAAGACCAAATGAATTCAAAAAATTAAAAATACTTAATGATAGTTACTAAAAAAATTTATAAAAATTGGAAAAAAATAAAGATACAATACAATGTGATAAAGATAAGGAATTAAAAAGATAAGATGAAATAATACAAAAAGAGGAAAAGAAATAAGAATAAAAAGGAGGAGGAGGAGAAGAGGACAAAGATGAAGAAGTATAATACGAAAAATAAGAGTTGGATGACAAAGTAAGAAAATAGGAAGAACAATAATAAATTTGCAATACTGATTAAGATAATATTGAAAACCAAAATTATAATAACAACAATTGTAACTTTAATGTAGAAGATAGTTTTGGTATAATATATATAATATTAACTGTTATAAAAAGTATGTATTAATCCAAAATAATTTTATTATATTAATACCTAATAATTGAAATATTAATTAATTATTGCACATATTAAATGTTAGATCTTTATACATATACTATCTCCTAAAAATAAATATTTGAAGATATTATGAAGTTATATAATTTTTAGTTTTTATATCCATTATATAATTATTAACAAAAATACTTAAATATAAAATGTTTTATTTCTTTTACTTTAGAAATTTCTTTAAATAATCATTAAGAATTTATATAACTGGAATCAGATTTGCTTTAAATTTTAGGAGAATATTATGACCCTAATGAAGAAAGGGCAAAAAAAAACCCGGAAAAGGAAAATAATGCAAAAATCAAGGGAAAAAAGGTGAGAAAGAAAAATGAATAATAAGAAATAAGTGAAGAAAGTAATTTTTTAATTAAATATTTCATCAAGGATGATATTAAAGTTTATGAGGAGGAAGATTATGTAGATAATTTTGTTAAAATGAAATAAAAAACAAAAGAAATATACGACTCTATATTGGATGACTTAAAAAAAAACTAATAATATATACTGGAGGATAAGGGAGAAAAAAAATACTTTTTTTATTATGTATTATTTTACTTTTTCAAAATAATATAAATGAAGAATATGAAAATCAAATTTACAAACTATTTTTTATAACTTAGTTTGTCAATGAAAAAAATATTAGTTAAGACATTATTAATGAAATGAAGAATTAATCCTTTTTTATGAAAAAAAATAAAAACATTTAATTGAAAATGAATATTAAGATGAAAATGAAGAATTTAAAAAAGTAATTTTATATCTTGGATAAACAACAACAGATTATTAGCTTAAAATGTCTAAACAATTTTAAACTAGAATTATTGATAATATTAAAGCTTTAAAGTGATATGGAAAATATATCATTTAGTAGATTAAATATGATTTCTCTTATATATGATTAAATTAATGATAAAAAATATATTATAATTTATAAATTAAATAATATTAATTTAACTAAATAACAATATCTATAATTATTATAATTTATATTTTAAAAAAATTAAGTATTATATTTTTATTCTATAATTATTACTAACCGCGAAATAAAATTTTAAATCATAAAATTTTCAAAAAACATCATTTTGTTTTTTTTTCAGTTTTTTCTGCATATTTTGATTAATGCTTTTATTATTTTGTCAACACGATATTCTTTTTTTTTACAAAATTATTTATTTTTTCTAAAAAAAAATGATTAATTTATTAATATATGTAAAATACATATGTTTTTTAGATCTGTTTTTTTGAAAAATAAATTATTTTTTTGAAATTGATTTTCATAATTTATGAATAAAAAATTATAATTATATATTATAAAATTAAAGCATATACCATAGATACATAATAAATTATTAAAATACCTAGCATAAAAATTTTGATT
>JAWVGU010000210.1:20701-33385 GCA_037039885.1 Miamiensis avidus
ATATACCATAGATACATAATAAATTATTAAAATACCTAGCATAAAAATTTTGATTAGAAATTTTATTTCGCATTTAGTAATATTTATTTCTTATATATATTTTTTTATTTCATAAAAAAACAAAAATTGCACATATAATATAAATTAATTTTAAAGATCATATTAAAATTTACTTTATATAAAAATTTTATATATTTTTTAAAGTAAATAGAAATTGAAGATATTTCTTAAAAAATAACTTAAATAATACTATTTTAATAATATATATATAAAGAATATTTAAATGTAATAAATATATACAATTTATATATGACATTTAGGATTTTAATTGGGTATATAACATTTATTATTACTTATACATTTATATATTTAATATTGTTAAATTCTTTTATTTTTTTATATATTATATAATATTATTATAATCTAAAAAATATTATTAACACGCAAATAATATTACTTGCGCTAATTTTTTTGCTTTCAACAACTATATTAAAATATATTATTTATTATTTTGTGGTGATTTTTAATATTTAGCGTAAATATTAAATTATTATTCTCATAAATTAAAATTTAAAACAAAAAATTGTGTAGGTGGTATAATTAAAAACAAAATAAAACAAAATGCAAGTAAGAATAATAAGATTAAAAGGAAGAGCAGAATGGATACGGGTGGAGTAAAATGCCATAATTTTGATAATAAATAAATATAAAATATCATTCATCAAATAGTATTGATAAAGGAAAATAATTTTTTTATAAAAAATAAGATAAATCGGATAACTATACCACTATCTGTTCAATTTCTTTATGTTAAGTAGCTGGATATATTATAATGAAAAAAGGTGCGAAATGGGAATATTTTTTATATTTTTTAAACTAATTACACTAGAAAAACATATTGAAGTATAAAAAGGAGGATATTTATTAGGTTTTTGATGGAGTTTAGTGTTATAATGCTAACCTTTTGTAGGAACTTATGTTAACCAGATTAAATTTTGTTAAAACTTCACCTTATTCTCCATAAATAATGTCAATTGAAAAAATCTTTAGTAAATTCAAAAAGTATTTTAATGGATCATATATAGAAAATTAAAAAGAGTTTGTAAAGAGAGTTAAGTATGTTTTTAACAAATAACTCCTATAGGTTGCCATAACTATGTTGTAGGCACTTTTAAATATTACTAAATATATTCTACTTATAAAATATATATTGAAGAATTATAATTTTTAATGCCAAGGCTAGAATCGCGAACATAATGGCGATTGCTAGAATTAATAACATTTCATACCACAATGAACTATTGAATCTATTCCCAGATATATGGAATACTATAGAGTTAGACACTAGAATCATAAGAGAAAGACTATAAGATCTACACCAAAGAAACGAAAACAACCTAATCTACCCAACAGAAACAAATTTCCAATCATCTTTTCCATAAACATACATAAAATAACTAAAAGAAACAATAAATAAGATATTCATACAAAAAGGTAACAATAAATTTAATATCTTTAATCTAAAAGTTAGAAAAAAAGAACAAAACACTTACGAAGAGAAACTCAATCTTGTTATAAACACATTAACAAAAAGAGCTACGACGACAGTTATGAAAAAAAAGCTTCTTAGATATAGAACACCCAATGGCACCCTAGTCTACACCCCAAAAGCATTAATGGAGCAAATAAACCCCCTCCTTACCCAAGAAGTATTCACAATAGACCAACCTACAATCTAAAACAGATCATTTAGAACCCTCTATAGACTTTGCAAATAATTTGAAACTGAATTTACCGACTATACATAAAACATATAATTATACAAAGTCCTTATATGACTTAATAAAATAAACCAAATCAATAAAGCTTGATCATATTATTTCAGGCCTCGTAATATATATTTCATATATATTCATAAAAACATTTAAAAAAAATTATAATTTTTAAATTTATATATATAAGGGTAAAATTAGTGAACTTTAATAAAAATTAGTGTACTTTAATAAAAGTTAGTGAACTTTAATAAAAATAAATAAAAATAATAAAATTTATAAGAAAAAATGGAAAGAATTATAAAAAAAATTTAAATTTTAAAAGAAGAAAAATATAACTCGGTCTTCAAGACCTATTAGCCCGCTAAATATGCGGTTATTGACATTTCTAATATAAAATTTAGTCCAATATAAGCTTAACAATAAGAAAAAATTTAACTATCTATAACATGTTGTGGACATATTATCCCAACAGAATTATTGGATGAAATAAATGAATCATCCAATAATTCTAGGGATATAATGCAATGCAATGTAATAAATAAAATTGTTTCAACAATATCAATTGGTAAATATCAAATTGAAATAAAACCTAATATGGCCTATCTTTTAAATATTTTTTGCTTCCAGTAGATCTTAAACAAACTATTTGGCAACACATATTAAGTTCTCTTCAATAGAAGCTAGATGGATTAATAAAACATTATGTTTGAAGGAATTTTAGATTAATGAAATAGGATTTATCCCTCTGTGTCAATTTCTATTATATTATTAATAGTGTGGGCCTTTTCATTTTTATCATTTTATTCCATAATCAATTAAATTTGTAAAATAATGAAAGCATTATGAATTTAATTATTGATAATTTTGGTGATGTTCTTAATTAAAATTTTGGAAGTCAATATATTAAAATATAAAATATGTATAAAATCAATATTATATTAATTATTTATTTTTAAAACTTTATAGAAGATATCGGAATAGGTTTATAATTGTATTCATTTAAAATATAAATAATTTAAAATATAATTTATTATTTTTTTATATAATTTAATTAAAAAAAATAGTTTAGAAACATAAAAATATATATATTATAATTATATTTATTATATAGAGAAGATGTATTTATATTAAAAATTTTATTTTATAGTATCTTCTTTTAATAGTTATTGTAATTTTAAAATAACTCAAATATATCTAAATATAAATGTATATTACAATTTAAAAAATAATAAGTACTGGAAAATTCGTAAATAATATATTTTATTTTATAAATTTATAATTATTTTTTTATAAATAATTTTATAATATTAATAATAGCTTAACTATGTTACATTAAATATCTAGATTCAAGTTAACGAATTCATATAACGGTGTGCATAGTACCAAATAGTAGTTTGTTTATTAGCATAAAATTATTATGTAGTTGTAAGATATATGTGGAAAACATTGAGAGTATACAATATATTGATAACATAAATATGAATATTCTTTTGGAGCATATGAAACAATTATAGATAAAACATCATACAAAATTAAAATATATTACAAAAATAATAGCCCAAATTATAAAAATATCACTTTGAAGGATTTGATGCTTTTTTAGGATTGCTGTGTTGACCATTTTTTTAATAAAAAATACTGAATTAATTAGTCCCATAATCTTAATCATAAATTTTATAATTTAATACATCGCACTATATTTTACCTTCTTTAGTGGTTTCTAAGACAAAAATACAAAAATTAGTGACAGTGAATAGATAAATTTTATTAAATAAGGAAGAATGGCAAATATATTAAAAAGTTATTATTTCAAAATCTTTGTATATAACTATACTTATTGATTATAAAAAAAATTTTACATATTATTTATATTATTAATATTTATTGGTCCATGACCCGATTCATTATTGATTCCACTTAATTTAATTTATATAAACTATTATATTTATTAGTCAGAAATAAGGAGGTATTAAGAAAGTCTATATGCCTAAAAATAAATTATATGATATTAATACAATAGGTTTTAAAGTGGTGATATATTTTTCAGAATTTTTTTGAGGTTTGTTATAATAACAACACAAAATGTTGATAATAAATAAATTCAAAATATATTTATATTTGATAAGTCTAATAATTTTGATGCAACTTTGATAACAAAATTAATAATTAGAGTAATCCAATTTAATTATTTTAGGAGGACCTCAGTTTTTTTTTTTTGTTATATATATACTTATGTATGTTTTAATTCAAAGGCGATTGATTGTGATATAGTTTATTTAGTGATTATAAATTATTAATTTTGTGAAAAAAAATAATTTATATTTTCAAAATATAGATACAATTGATGGTTTTAGTAAATTAAAATAGCACTTAAATTTTATAAAATCGAGGGAAACCTATCTAAGAAAAAAACTTTTTCATATATGTTAAACNCTTAACTGGGAAAATAAAGATATAATATGGAATGCATATATCAGACCCTATTTTATATATTTAAGTCCAATTATAAATACATAATCTTAACGTATTAGAGATTAATTCCATAGTATTTGGAGACAATCTTACAAAAAATTCTAAATGCTCCCGTAAAACANTCCAAATGATATCCTTTTTGCAATTTTCGAAAATACTTAGTGTAAGTCTTAATATTTAGAAACAAAAAATAAGCTTAAAATTAATTACATTTTCACATAAATTTTCTAAAATTTGGAAGTATCAGACAAATAAGAACTAGCTAATTTTAATTTAATTCCAAATAACTTCCATTCTCTTTTCCACTACTCCAAGTATGTTTGTTCTTGTTGCAATAAACATTTACACTTAAAGACAATTATCCAGCACACTAAAGAGGAATTTATATTCCGAATGACAAATATTATAAATTAAAATTATCCTCAAAAAAAAGCAAAAGAAATGAATACTAGAATGATATATAAACTAACTGATTATATTTAATCTTTAGTAAATAATTGATTTACTTTTATTCATTAATTAAATATATTAGTAATATAGTTTCTTTTAAAAATAAAGATGGTATATTTTTATTTATATGGTACTTATTATGTTATGTTATGTTATTTTCAAAATATAATAAAACAATTAATAAAAAATAAAGATAAAACAAAAATAATTATAATAAAAATATCATTATACATAATATTTCTGTAAATGTCATAATAAAAGACTAAATTATAAAGAAATTCTTATACATAATGAAATAAATCCAGAGACATACCTTGATAATCTAACTAGCGGGATTATACAAGGTTACAAATTCCCCTCAAAAACAAAATAATAAGATAACAAAGAAGATTAGAAGAAAGAAAAATAAATAGAATTAAAAATAATATATAAAGAATATATTAAAAAAAAAATTGATATATTTAGTATTATAATTTTATAAATTGTATTAAATATATATTGTAGGTGTGTATGTTCTTTAATATGGTCAAAAAAAACAAAAAAACAAATTTGAAATTACTTTAGATTAAATAAATATATAAAATAATAATAACAAAATTTTAAAATATAAATATTAAAATAATCTTAAATAAATTAATTTATTAGTTTAGAATTTAAGTTTTTCAAATGATTATCTGTATTAAATACATCATAAATAAATATCTCTTTTTTTCCTAATAAAATTAATTAAGTAAATTGTTTTATATAGTTAATAAGATTATATTTATGGGATAAATTTTGAAGATAGTTTTTAAAAAATATATATATTTTTAAAGAAAAAAAATATTTTATTTATTTATTTCTATCGAAATTCTATTTTTAACGTATTATTATCTCCAAATTAATAAAATTAATACCCAAAAATTATATATTAAGTAGTTAGGTTTGATAGTTTTTCAAGTGATTTTCCAAATTATCCTTTATCCTTAATAAAATTCCAACTATTAAAATTAATTAAGTTAATCAAGTTATATTGTAAATATCATTATATTTAAGGTATAAATGGGGAAGATAATACATCTAAAAATTAAAAATCCTTTCATTTGCAAATTTTATTTCTCTATAATTTTCTGATTTTTGATTTTAAAAGAATGGATAAAGTATAAAATGAAGGGAATTATAAATTAATATCATTAAATATTTGGCAAGTTTTTCCTCTCATATTGAGAACAGTTCAATATTAATTATGAATGTAATAAAATTAAGGAAACCAAATTTGATTTATATCTTTTTTGTATTGAAATTCTATTATTAACATAATATTCACTCCAAACTAATAAAATTAGTACTTGAAATCAATGTATAAGGAAGTTAGGTTTGTTAGTTTTTCAAGTGATTTTCCAAATTAAGTACATCCTTCATCACCAATTTTATTATGACTATTAAAATTAATTGTTTCATTCTGTGAATAACAATATTTATGGTATAAATGGTGAAGACAATACATTTAAAAATTAAAAGTCTTTTCTTATCTAAATTTGTTTCTCTTTAATTTTCTGATTATTGATTATAAAAAAAATAGATATAGTAGAAAATTGTAAATTAATGCCTTTAAATTTTTGTGCAAGTTTTACTACTCAAATTGAGAAACTTACAATATATCTTATGAATATAATAAAATAAAGGAAACAAATTTGGTTTATTTATTTTTTGTATTGAAATTCTATTTTTAACATAATATTTTCTCTAAATTCACAAAATTAGTACCCTAATTCAACGTTTAAAGAAATTAGGTTTGTGAGTTTTTCAAGTGATTTTCCTAATTAAATACAACTATCATCATTAATTTAATCGGAGCTATTAAAATTAATTAAGTTAATTGTTTTATACCGTAAATAATAATATTTATGGTATAAACAGTGAAGATAATAAATTAAAATCCTTCCAAATATCTAATGACAGTTATTTAAAATATGTCTTCATATTCTAATATATTTATTTTTTAAATATCAAAAATCAGAAAATTACAGAGAAACAAATATTCAAATGACAAGTTTTTCTCTCAAATTGATAATCTTTCAATATATCTTATAAATGGAATAAAATAAAGGAAAACAAATTTGATTTTTTTTTTATATCGAAATTATATTTTTAACATAGAATTATCTCCAAATTAATAAAAATTAGTACCTTAAATTAATGTTTAAAGAAGTTAGGTTTGTGAATTTTTCAAATGATTTTCCAAATTAAATACATCCTTCATTCTCAATTTAACTCATGCTATTAAAATTAAAAAAGTTACTGAAAATAACATTATAATTATTATATAAATGGGGAATATAATATATTTAAAATTAAAAAATCCTTTCATTTATAAATTTGATTCTCTGTAATTTTCTGAAAAAAAAATAGATGTAATATAAAATGAAGAGAAATTTTAAATTAATATTATTAAATAAAGAGGAATAATTATGGATGAGGTGGTAAAATACCTAATTTCATATTAAATCACTACGGTTCGAAACCTAGTGATGACAATTATTTATTTTGTCAAAAAAATTTCCTCGTTCTCTTGATTCCAGTAAGCAGGATAACAATATATGATATCTTAGGTGTATAGAGGNAGAGGGGGGGATCCTACTGTACGGTTTCTTGGAGAAATAAAAATTTGAAGTAGGACCAGGTAGTGTAATGGCAGGTGACCCTTGCTACCCCCCATGGATCTAATAAAATATCTGGGAGGCTATAGACATCAGGAAACCGGACAGTATAAACACCTATAGATGGAAAAATAAAATGTAGTTCCTACTATCTCCAAAAAGGAGAGATCTTGCAGAAGCAGCCTTNAGGTGTAACTAGTTTACCTGCAGGAATTAAATATGCGATTCTGAACATGATTGCATTAAATAACATTAAGCTAATTCAGATATTAGCACAAAGTTAATAAGATTTTAAGTACACCTAAATGTGTACTTGAAGCTTCATTAAACCGGTACATCTAATCTATTATTAAATAATTGGCAAGTTTTTCCTCTCAAATTGAGAACCGTTAAATATTAATTATGAATATAATAAAATTAAGGAACACAAATTTGATTTATTTCTTTTTTGTATAAAAATTCTATTATTAACATAATATTAACTCCAAACTAATAAAATTAGTACGATAAATCTACATTTAAAGAAGTTAGGTTTGTTAGTTTTTCAAGTGATTATCCAAATTAAGTATATCCTTCATAAGCAAATTTATTATACCTATTTAATTAATTAAGTTAATTTAAAAATTAAGTAACATTATGTTTATGATGAAAACAAATTATAAATTAATATCATTTTAAATTTGGCAAGTTTTTCTTCTCTAATTGAGAAATTTTAAATATATTTTATGAATATAATATAATAAAAGAAAACTAATTTGATTTATTTCTTTTTTTGTATCGAAATTCTATTTTTAACATAATATTCACTCCAAATTAAAAAAATTAGTACATAAAGTTAACAAATAAAGAAGTTAGGTTTGTAAGTTTTTCAAGTGATTTTCCAAATTAAATACATCCTTCATTCTCAATTTAATTCCATCTTTTAAAATAATTAATTTAATTGTTTTATACTGTAAATAACATTATATTTATGATATAAATGGGGAAGATAATACATATAAAAATTAATAATCCTTCTCCAAATCAATAAAATAAGTACGATAAATCTACATTTAAAGAAGTTAGGTTTGTTAGTTTTTCAAGTGATTTTCCAAATTAAGTACATCCTTCATGACCAAAAAAATTATTTCTATTAAAATTAATTAAATTAATTGTTTTATACTGAAAATAACATTATAATTATTGTAACATTTAAAAATTAAAAATCCTTTCTTATGTAAATTTGTTTCTCTGTAATTTTCTGATTTTTGATTATAAAAATATAGATATAGAAAAAAATGAAGAAGAATTATAAATCAATATCATTTAATATTTGACAAGTTTTTACTCTCAAATTGATAAACATTCAATATTTCTTATAAATGTAATAAAATAAAAGAAAATGCAAATCTTATTTTTTTTTTTAGCGAAATTTTATTTTCAACATATTATTCTCTCCAAATTAATAAAATAAGTACGATAAAACTACGTTTAAAGAAGTAAGGTTTGTAAGTTTTTCAAGTGATTTTCCATATAAAGTACATTCTTCATCACCCAATGCACTAACCCTATTAAAATTAATTAAGTTAATTGTTTTATACTGTAAATAACTTTATATTTATGGTATAAATGGGGAAGATAATACATTTAAAAATTAATAATCCTTTAATTTGAAAATGTGTTTCTCTGTAATTTTCTGTTTTTTGATTTTAAAAGAATAGATAAAGTATAAAATGTGGAGAAATTATAAATTAATATTATTTGATATTTGGCAAGTTTTTCATCTCAAATTGAAAACTGTGAATATAATTAAATTAAGGAACACAAATTTGGCTTATTTATTTTTTGTATCGAAATTCTATTATTAACATAATATTCATTCCAAACAAATAAAATTAGTACGATAAATCTACATTTAAAGAAGTTAGGTTNGGTTAGTTTTTTCAAGTGATTATCCAAATTAAGTATGTCCTTCATCAGGGTAATTANAACTATTTAAATTAATTAAATTAATTATTTTATACTATAAATAAACAATATTTATGGTATAAATGGCGAAGACAATACATTTTAAAATTAAAAATCATTTCTTATTTATGTAAATTTGTTTCTATGTATTTTTCTGATTTTTTATTTGAAAAAAATAGATGCAATATAAAATGAAGAGAAATTATTAATTAATATAAAAAATATATTTTAGCAAGTTTTTTATCTCAAATTGAAAAACATTTAATTTCTTATGAATGTAATAAAATAAAATAAATGTAAACTAATTTGATTTATTTCATTTTTGCATCCTAATTTTATTTTTAACATGATATTCACTCCAAATTAATAAAATTAGTACCCTAAATCTAAGTTTAAAGAAGTTAGGTTTGTTAAAATCTGACGATAAATCAAATATATTTATTTGGAATATTATATATTATGATTATTATTAAATCTAAAAACTAAATTAATAAATCAATTTCTGTCAATAAAACTTAATATCTATATATAATTTGGAAATTACAAAAATTTATAATATTTTCTTTAATAATAATAAACAAAGAATAATATTTTTTATTTCATGAATACAATATAATTTAATTTAATTTATTATATTCAATTTCTTTTGAAAAATTACATTTTTTATATATTATAACGTAAAATATATCATTAAAAATTAAATTCCATTATTAATAAATAACCAATAAACTAACAATTATACTTTTTAATATAATTTTTTGTTTTATTTTTTACCTAAAATTTATGTTTAGTTCATTAGCTAGCAATAATTCATTTAGTTATCCCATTTCATTTAATTCTTATTTAATGGATTTTGGTACATATCGCTCATAGATTTATTGAACTATATTTTTATGTATTATCCTTTCATTTTTTACTTTTACTATTGTAAATAATTTTCTCTATGGTTTTAATAGACAATTCATTTTTAGATTTTTATTTTCAAAATAACTTTTATTTCCTAATTTTTTATTTTTATATGATGTTTATTTGTTTTTGTTAGTAGGTTTATTTATTTATTTTAATATATTTTATTTATTAATTCTTTATTTATATGTTTATGTGTATATGTATTAATAGTACTAATTGAAATATTTTATTATCAATTTAATTTCTGATAATTAATGAAATTAAAGATAATTATTTTAATAATGTAAATATAGCAAAATCAACAAAAAAATTTTCAAATTATGTTATATATATAATTAATAAATTGTATTGATTTTTCAAGGTATTCTAATAGTTTTCAACATTTAAGACTATTTGTTAACAATTGATTCGATTATTTAAATATTAATTAAGTGATAAACCTTATATATAATACATTAGATCAAATACTATGTAATAATTTAAAAAATTAGCTTAAATTCTCAACAATTAATAATAAAATTAAACAATTGCACACAATTTTAAATTATTAAGAAAATAGCGCTAAATTTGAAATAAATTAATTACGAAATTTTTTTTGTAACTTTGCTATAATAAAAAAGCATTATTATTAAATTTAAAATTAATAATTATCGTAATATTTTATTTAATATAGTATTTTATTATTTAGAAATAATTTTCATATTTAATACTCTAAATTGATTACTTTAATTTATTTTGATATATAAGCTTAATTTTTCAGATATTATTATAAAAGTTATAAAATTTTAACAATATTTTAATTAGTATAATTTAATTATGATATTATATAATTAAAAATATGCTTATACGAATTTAGAAATTATATTTCAGTATTATGAAAATTAATATAATTGTCAGTAACTTTACTGTTATACTTTACAAATTAAATACATATCATGTTAATATATCTTTTTATTTTGATATATTAATATTGTATTTTATTTAGTGTAATAATTACAATTTTAACCCTTATTATTTTCATTATTTTTTATAATATTACTTTCGTTGAATAATAATGACAAACCAAAGAATTATCTAATAGTTTAGTTTTGTTTTATTTTGTTCTTTTCAGTTTTTTTTATATATTTTAATTAGTGCTTTTATTATTTTTTGAACACTATACTTAATTTTTAAATCAACTTAATAATTTTTTTACAAAAAAAATAATTAATTTGTAAATATACGTATTATACTTATGTTTTTAAATCTGTTTTTTTAAAACCAAAATTGTTTTTTTTAATTCAATAATCATAATTAGTGTATAAAATATACAAAATAAATACCACATAATTCATTCATGTACTATAGATACATAATTAATTCTTAAAAAACCTAGCATAAAAATTTAGATTTGTAATTTTTTTTTTAAGAAAGTAATACTAAATAATTGAAAAATACAAAAATTGATTCAGCTTTTTCGCTTTGCAGTATTTAGAAGACATGAAGTGAACTTTTTATTTTTGATAAGTTTCCTAAAATATAACTAAAGCAGGGCTAAAAACAAATATATACACTCAAAATTCATACCCAAAAGTTTTAATATCATAGATTTCTAATTTTCATTTTCTACCTCTGCCTCTGCCTCTACATTTTAGTTTTTAATGACTTTTTTTGTTTAACTTTTACAGTAAAATTATGCTTCACAAATAATAAGCCAAGCAAAAAACTGAATCAGATCATATGATTTCTTATAAGTAAAAGAAAAATGCTTTCAAAAAGTATTTGCTTTTTATCTCAAAAATGATGAGAATAGATTTTTCTTACTGTATATATTTTATTAAGAAGCTGATTTCTAGAGGCTTTTAGAAATTTTTATAATATGAAGAGCAATTAGCTGTTGATGCAGGAGCTGAAAACATTAGTTTTTACAATAATAGGTATTTTGTATTATTTTTTCATTTTGAAACTATAAAGAGACTCTTCAGAACTAGCCAGAAACAATACTGTAGATATTATAGTCATTTTGATTAAAGATAGGCGATTTTCGAAGTTTAAATCAACTTATGTTTTCTTTGCAAATTAATTTAATCGGCTCTACAAAATATGAGGATAAATAAAATTTTATATTTAACTCTTATGATATATCTTATCATTAGATTAAAAAATCAATGATTAAAAGCCCTTTATTTTTTAATTATTCTTATAGTTTTATGATGTCTAAATTGGTTTTTGATAAAATTATATATCATTTAGCTAATTAAATTTTTTTGAAATTTTAATTTTAAATTAGGAATAACTTTCTCCTAATTAGACTAGAATTTTTTAAGGAAGGAGTCGAATATAGTAGTCAATACATTTTCTTGACCATTATTTTATTACAAAATATACATAAATTTTAATTATTATAGTGGTCAAGAAATTGTCTTGACCATTCTTTTCTTTTTATTAATTTTCAATATTATTTATTTATTTATTTATTTATTTATTTATTTATTTATTTATTTATTTATTTA
>JAWVGU010000210.1:33394-115881 GCA_037039885.1 Miamiensis avidus
TTTATTTATTTATTTATTTATTTATTTATTTATTTATTTATTTATTTATTTATATATACATACATACTATATAATAAAATTGTATTATATTCTAGCTAATTTGTATATTATAGTATTTATTTCTTATAATTTTTAGTAATTTTTTGTTATATTAATTAATTCTAATATTTAAATTTATTTTTTTTGTATAACAACAAAAATGTAGATAAGTTAAGAAGCTATTTAATTTTTGTTTTGCAATAGATCCTATGAGATTAATATCACATACTTTAGCTCATATTACTGAATGTTTCATATAATTAAATTTGCTTTAACCTAAGAACTACTATATTTATTCTAATGCAGAATTCCTAAGATTTGGAAATGCTTTAAATTTTGTGTAAGATAAAAATATTATTGATGGATTTAGATGTCATTGTAGAAATTATGTAAATAATAGCTTCTATCCTTAGACTTATCTTATTTTAGTAAATTTTATTGAATCTATTCATATTAAGTAAACTAACTAATATTTAAATATTTCAGAAAACTCAATTTCAAAAATCTTTCAAATTATTCAGAAGGATATATTCCGAACATATGCAACAGTTATATCATTAAAATATTATGAGATTATAATAATATTATTCTCTAACATTCAAAAAAATACTTTAAATAATAATAAATATATATTAAAATATTATAAATAAGAATAATGGTCAATAAAAATTTATTGACCATTGTTCATAATTTGTATGATATATACATTAATGTTTAAAAAGAGAATAATGGTCAAGACAATTTTCTTGACCACTATAATAATTTGAAATCATATAAACTATGCATTAAAAAAAAACAATGGTATATTGACCACTATAATTGACCCCCGCCAAATAAAGATAAAATAAAAAAATCATAATAAAATAACAAATTTGAAATTATTTTAGATTAAAGAAATATATAAAATAATAATAACAAAATTATAAAATATAAATATTAAAAATATTTAAATATTATCTCAAATAAATTGATTTATTAAGTTTTTCAAAGCGAATTTTTTTAAATTAAGTACATCATATATCAAATTCCATGATTATTCCTATTAAAATTAATTAAGTAAATTGTGTTTATATTGTAAATAAGATTATATTAATTGCTATAGATGCGGAACATAGTTAAATATTTAAAAAATAAATATTTTGTAAAGAAAAAACTAATTTTATCTATTTTTATTTCTGGTCGAAAAATCTATTTTTAACATAATATTCTCCCCGAATCAATAAAATTAGTACCCTAAATTAATGAATCTAGTAGTTAGGCGTTGTAAGTTTTTTCAAAGTGATTTTCTAAATTAAATACGTCCTTCATTGCCAATTTANTTTATCNCTATTTAATTAAATAAAGTTAATTGTTTTATAATGTAAATAAAATTATATGTATTGGTATCAAATGTTGAAGATAATAAGTTTAAAAATTAAAAATCCTTTCTTTTGTAAATTTGTTTTTTTGTAATTTTCTGATTTCTAATATGAAAAAAATAGATGCTATATAAAATGAAGAGAAATTATAAATTTAAATAAAAAAAATATATCTGCAAGTTTTTTCACTCAAATTGTTAATAATAAAATTAAGGAAAAGAAATTTGATTTCTTTTTAGAATCGAAATTTTATTTTTAACATAATATTCTCTCCAAATTAATAAAATTAGTACTAAAAATTAACGTTTAAAGAAGTTAGGCTTGTTTGTGATTCAAGTGATTTTCCAAATTAAGTACATCCTACATCACCAATTTAATTTCCTCTATTAAAATTAATTAAGTTAATCAGGTTTTATTTTAAATAACATTTTATTTATAATATAAATGGGGAAGATAATACATTTAAAAATGAATCCTTTTATTTTATAAATGTATTTCTCTGTAATTTTCTGATTACTGATTTGAAAAAAAATATATGCAATATAAAATGAAGAGAAATTATAAATTAATATCATTAGATATTAGAAAGTTTTATCTCTCAAATTGAGAAACATTCAATATTTCTTATGAATTTAATAAAATAAAGGAAAACAAATTTGATTTCTTTTATGAATCGAAATTCTATTATTAACATAATATTGACTCCAAATTAATAAAATTAGTACATAAAATTAATATATAAAGAAGTTAGGTTTATGAGTTTTTCAAGTGATTTTCCAAATTAAGTACATCCTTCGTTAGTAATTTAATTATCCCTATTTAATTAATTAATTTAATTGTTTTATAATGTAAATAGCATTACAATTATGTTATAAATTGAGAAGATAATATATTTAAAAATTAAAAATTCTTTTATTGTTAATCCAGAAAAAAAATTATAAAATGTTTAACTACAAATTTAGCTCCATTTTTTTTTTTTTTAATAATATAAATTTTTATGGAATTTCTTAACTTTTATATTAATTTCTAAGAAATTAAGCTAAAATCTGAAAATAAAACACAGTAATTAATTTAGTATATTATATATGAGAATTATTATTAAATTAAAAACTAAATAATTAAATCAAATTCTTAAAACAAGACTCAATATCTGAAAATAATTAGGCAATCTGAAAAATTACTAATATTAATTTATAATAAACTCAAAAAAAAAATTTGTTTGGATTGAAAATATTTGTAAATTTGTTTCTCTGTAGTTTTCTGATTTCTGATTTGAAAAAAAATAAATGCAATATATAATGAAGGGAAATTATTATTAAATATTGGGTAAGTTTATTCTCTCAAATTTATAAACATTCAGAATTTCTTATGAATGTAATAAAATTAAGGAAAATAAATTTGATTTCTTTTTTGAATCGAAATTTTATCTTTAACATAATATTATCTCCAAATTAATAAAATTAGTACTAAAAATTAACGTTTAAAGAAGTTAGGTTTGTTAGTTCTTCAAGTGATTTTCCAAATTAAGTACATCCTTTATCACTAATTTAATTCCCCCTATTAAAATTAATTAAATTAATCAAGTTATATTGTAAATAACATTATATTTATAATATAAATGGGGAAGATAATAAATTTAAAAATTAATCCTTTAATTCATAAATTTGCTTCTCTGTAATTTTATAATTTCTAATTTGAAAAAAATAGATGCAATATTATAAAATGAAGATAAATTATAAATTTATATCAAAAAAATATTTCACTATGTATTTTCTCTCAAATTAAGAAACATTCAATATATCATATGAATGTAATATAATTAAGGAAAATAAATTTGATTTCTATTTTGTATCTAAATCCTCCAAATTAATAAAATAAGTACATTAAATCAACGTTTAAAGAAGTTAGGTTTGTTAGTTTTACAAGTGATTTTCCAAATTAAGTGCATCTTTCATCATCTATTTTTTTATGACTATTAAAATTAATTAAGTTAATTGTTTTATAGTGTAAATAACATTATATTTATAATATAAATGGGGAAATCAATACATTTAAAAATTAAAAATCCTTTCATTTGTAAATTTATTTCTCTGTAATTTTCTGATTTCTGATTTGAAAAAAATAGACGTAATATATAATGAAGAGAAATTATAAATTAATATTATTAAATATTTGGCAAGTTTATCCTCTAAAAATTATAAACATTCAGTATTTCTTATGAATGTAATAAAATTAAGGAAAACCAATTTGATTTATTTCTTTTTTGTTGTTTTTATCAAAATATTCTCTCAGAATTAATAAAATAAGTACCATAAATCTACATTTAAAGAAGTTAGGTTTGTGAGTTTTTCAAGTGATTTTCCAAATTAAGTACATACTTCATTGCAAATTGAATTATACCTATTAAAATTAATTAAGTTAATAGTTTTATAATGTAAATGATATTATATTAATGGTATAAATAGGGGAAGATAATACATTTAAAATTAAAAATTCTTTCTTTTTATAATTTGTTTCTCTGCAATTTTCTCATTTTTTGATTTTAAAAAAATAGATATTGAAGAATATGAAGAGAAATTATAAATTAATATCATTAAATATTTGGCAAGTTTTTCCTTTCAAATTAAGTAACATTCATTATTAATTATGAATGTAATAAAATTAAGGAAAATAAATTTGATTCGTTTCTTTGTAGCGAAATTCTATTTTTAAAATAATATTCTCTCTAAATTAATAAAATTAGTACCATAAATATACATTTAAAGAAGTTAAGTTTGTAAGTTTTTCAAGTGATTTTCCAAATTAAGTACATACTTCATTGCAAATTGAATTATACCTATTAAAATTAATTAAGTTAATTGTTTTATAATGTAAATGATATTATATTTATGGTATAAATGGGGAAAATGATAAATTTAAAATTAAAAATTCTTTCATTTGTTAATTTGTTTCTCTGCAATTTTCTCATTTTTTAATTTTAAAAAAATAGATATTGAAGAATATGAAGAGAAATTATAAATTAATATCTTTAAATATTTGGCAAGTTTTTCCTCTCAAATTAAGAAACATTCATTATTAATTATGAATGTAATACAATTAAGGAAAATAAATTTGATTCGTTTCTTTGTAGCGAAATTCTATTTTTAATAATAGTCTCTCTAAATTTATAAAATTAGTACGATATATTAACATTTAAAGAAGTTAGGTTTGTGAGTTTTTAAAGTGCTTTTCCAAATTAAGTACATCCTTCATCACCAATTGAATTGCCCCTATAAAAATTAATTAAGCTAATTTTTTTTATAGTGTAAATAATATTATCTTTATGATATAAACGGGGAAGATAATAGTTTAAAAATTAAAATCCTTTCATTTGTAAATTTGTTTCTTTGTATAAAAAAAACATATGTTTTTTTTTATTTTTATCATAGAATTATCTCCAAATTAATAAAATAAATACATGAAACTAATTATTAAAGAAGTTAGGTTTGTGAGTTTTTCAAGTGATTTTCCAAATTAAGTACATCCTTCATAACCAATTTCATTCCATCTATTAAAATTAATTGTTTTATATTGTGTAAAAGACATTATATTTATGGTATAAATTATGAAGATAATACATTTAAAAATTAAAAATCCTTTCATGTATAAATTTGTTTCTATGTAATTTTTGATTTTAAAAAAATAGATAGAAAAGAAAACGAAGAGAAATTATAAATTAATATGTTTAAATATTTGTGCAAGTTTTTCCTCTCAAATTAAGAACTTTCAATATATCTTATGAATGTAATAAAATAAAGGAAAACAAATTTAATTTCTTTTTTTTATCGAAATTCTATTTTTAACATAATATTCTCTCATCATTAATAAAATTAGTACTAAAAATTAACGTTTAAAGAAGTTAGTTTTGTTAGTTATTCAAGTGATTTTCCAAATTAAGTGCATCCTTAATCACCCATTTCATTTCTTCTATTAAAATTAATTAACTTAATTTTTTATATTGTTAATAACATTGTATATATTGCGAAAAAAAATATTTTTAAACATTAAAATCCTTTCATTTGTAAATTTGTTTCTCTTTAATTTAACTATTTTTGATTTGAAAAAAATAGATATAGAAGAAAATGAATAGATATTATAAATTGACATCATAAAAATTTTGGCAAGTATTTCCTCTCAAATTGAGAAACATTCAATATTAGTTATGAATGTAATAAAATAAAGGAAAACAAATTTGATTTATTTCTTTTCAACGAAATTCTATTATTAACATATTATTGACTCCAAATTAATAAAATTAGTACATAAAATTAATATTTAAAGAAGTTAGGTTTGTGAGTTTATCAAGTGATTTTCCAAATAAAGTACATCCTTCATTACTAATTTAATTATCACTATTTAATTAATAAAGTTAATTGCTTTATAATGTAAATAAAATTATATTTATGTTATAAATGGGGAAGATAATAAGTTTAAAAATTAAAAATCCTTTCATTTTTAAATTTGTTTCTTTATAATTTCCTGATTTTAGATTTAAAAAATAGATACAATATAAGATGAAGAGAAATTATAAATTAATATAATTAGATATTTGGCAAATTATTCCTCTCAAATTGAGAAGCATTCAATATTTATTATGAATGTAATAAAATAAATGTAAAAAAATTTGATGTATTTCTTTTTTGTATCAAAATTCTATTTTTAGCATAATATTCTCTATAAATTAATAAAATTAGAACTGTAAATCTACGTCTAAAGTTTTTAGATTTGTTAGTTTTTCAAGTGATTTTCCAAATTAAATACCTCCTTCCTCACCTATTTTACTAAGACTATTAAAATTAATAAAGTTAATTGTTCTATAGTGTAAACTACATTATATTTATAATATAAATGGGGAAGATAATAAAGATAATACATTTAAAAATTAATAACCCCTTCATTTAAAAATTTGTTTCTCTGTAATTTTCTGATTTGTATTTTGAATTATATAGTTATATTACAATATGAAGAGATATTATAAATTAATATTATTAGATATTTGGCAAGATTTTCCTCTCAAATTTATAAACATTCAATATTTCATATGAATATAATTTAATTTTAATTTAATTAAGGAAAACACATTTTATTTATTTTTTTTAGCGAAATTCTATTTTTAACATTTTATTATCTCCAATAATAAAATAAATACAATAAATTAACGTTTAAAGAAGTTAGGTTTATGAGTGTTTCAAGTGCTTTTCCAAATTAAGTGCTTCCTTCATGACTAATATAATTCCGTCTATTAAAATTAATTAAGTTAATTGTTTTATATTTTGTAAATTATATTATTTATAATATAAATGGGGAAGATAAAATATTAAATAATAATAATATATTCATTTGAAAATTTATTTCTCTATAATTTTCTGATTTTTGATTTTTAAAAAATAGATGTTGAAGAAAATGAATCGAACTTATAAATTAATATTATTAAATTTTTTGCAAGTTTTTCCTCTTTTGAGAAACATTCAATATTTCTTATGAATTTAATAAAATAAAGGAAAACTATTTTGATATATTCTTTGTATCGAAATTCTATTTTTAACATAATATTCTCTCTAAATTAATAAAATAAGTACGATAAATCTAGGTTTAAAGAAGTTAAGTTTGTGAGTTTTTTAAGCGATTTTCCAAATTAAGATAACCCATCATTACCAATTGAATTTTACCTATTAAAATTAATTAAGTTAATTTTTTATAGTGTAAATTATATTATATTTATTGTATAAATGGTGAAGATAATATATTTAAAAATTAAAAATACTTTCATTTGTAAATTTGTTTCTCTGAAATTTATCTATTTTTGATTTTAAAAAATAAATAAAGAATAAAATGAGGGGAATTTATAAATTAATATCATTAAATATTTGGCAAGTTTTATCTCTCAAATTGAGAACCATCATTATTTCTTATGAAAATAATAAAATTAAGGAAAACAAATTTTTTTTTTTTTAGCGAAATTCTATTTTCAACATATTATTATCTCCGAATTAATAAAATAAGTACAATAAATTAACGTTTAAAGAAGTTAGATTTGTGAGTTTTTCAAGTGATTTTCCTAATAAAGCACATACTTCATTACAAATTGAATTCTAACTATTAAAATAAATTAATTTAATTGTTTTATACCGTAAATAACATTATATTTATTAAATAAACGGGGAAGTTAATACAAATAAAAAATTAATTATCATTGCACTATAAAATTTGTTTCTCTGAAATTTTCCTATTTTTGATTTTAAAAAAATAAATATAGTATAAAATGAAGGGAATTTATAAATTAATGTCATTAAATATTTCAGCAAGATTTTTTTCTCAAATTGAGAAACATTCAATATATCTTATGAATGTATAAAAATAAGAATAACAAATTTGATTTATTTCTTTTTATCGAAATTCTATTATTAACATAATATTCACTCCAAATTAATGATATTAGTACAATAAATTTATGTTTAAAGTAGTTAGGTTTGTGAATTTTTTAAGTTCTTCTCTTAATTAAGTACATCTTTACTAACCCATTTTAATCCGACTATTAAAATTAATTAAGTTTATAATTTTATATAATGGTGAAGATAATACATTTAAAAATTAAAAATCCTTTATTTGTAAATTTGTTTCTCTGTAATTTTCTGATTTTTTATTTGAATAAAATAGATAAAATGAAGAGAAATTATTAATTAATATCAAAAAAATATTTCAGCAAGTTTTTCTCTTAAATTGAAAAACATTCAATATTTCTTATGAATGTAATAAAAAATAAATGTATAATAATTTGATTTATTTCTTTTTTGTATCCTAATTTTATTTTTAACATAATATTCTCTCCAAATTAATAAAATTATTACCCTAAATCTACTTTTAAAGAAGTAGGTTTGATAAAATCTGACTATAAATCAAATTTATTTATTTGGAGTATTATTTAAGATGATTATTATTAAATCAAAAAACTACATAAATAAATAAATAAATAAATATAAAATCATTTTCAGATAATAAAACCTATATATATTTTGGAAATAACAAAAATTTAAATATTTTATTTTATAATAAATAATTAAAAAATAATATTATTTTTTCAGGAATACAATATAATTTTTTTAATTTATTAGTTTTTCTATTTTATTTGAAAAATTACATTTTTTATATTATATCGTAAAATATATCATTAAAAATTAAATTTCATTAATTATAAATAGCCAATAAACTAACAATTATACTTTTTTCTATAATTTTTGTTTTATTTTTACCTAAAATCTATGTTTAGTTCATTAGCTAGTAATAATTCATTTAGTTATCCCATTTTATTTAATTCTTATTTAATAAATTTTGGTACATATCGCTCATAGATTTATTGAACTATATTTTTATGTATTATCCTTTCATTTTTTACTTTTATTATTGTAAATAATTTTCTCTATGGTTTTAATAGATATTACATTTTTAGATTTTTATTTTCAAAATAACTTTTATTTCCTAATTTTTATTTTTATATAATGTTTATTTGTTTTTGTTAGTTGGTTTATTTATTAATTTTAATGTATTTTATTTATTAATTCTTATTTAATACATTATAAATGTTTATGTGTATATATATTAATAGTATTAATTGAAATATTTAATTTTCAATTTCATTTCTGATAATTAATGAAATTAAAGATAATTATTTTAATAATATATATATAATAAAAGCATTACTATTAAATTTAAAATTAATTACAGAGTTAAATTTTTAATTAATTATTTTGTAATCTTTTTTCTAGATTAACAATATTTTAATTATTGTAATTTATTATGACATTATATAATTAAATGTATGCTTATACGAATTTAGCAATTAAATTTCAAATATCATTTTTTTTTTATAAATTTATTATTTAAATAATATTATTTTAATAATTATTATAATTTATTTATTAATTGCTGTATGATATACCTTTTACTATCGACGCTAATGGAATTTTTCAGAATTTCTGACAATATGATATGTTTTTTGAATTTGTTATTTTGATAATTAATATAATTGTCAGTAACATTACTGTTATACATTAGTAATTAAATATATATAATATTAATATATATTTTTATTTTGATATGTTAATATTGTATCTTATTTAGTGTTAGTATTACAATTTCAACCCTTATTATTTTCTTTATTTTTTATAATATTAATAGTAGTTCTGAAAAATGGGGTTTAACATATTCCTATATTGCATTTTGTTATATCTAGTGAAACATGAAATATTTCATTTTTAATTAGTTTTTAGATTTTAAATAAATAAATCACTACAAATAATAAAAATGTTTTTTTATAATCACAAAGAAATATCTATATAATCTTCTAAAAATAGAAGAAAAGTTAATTAATATAATTATTTTCCTATATCATTCATTTTAAATTCTACTCAAGTCAGTCAAATTAATTACGAATTTTGTGTATCGACTGTTTTTGCTTAAACTCAATACAATTATAATTTCCCAGTTTTTGGGAGGCATTGTTTGTGTTTAAATTTTAGGTGTTCATTAATCTCAATTTGCTACTTTAATCCTTTACTTGTACCATATTTGGTATAAACATTTATTCAAAATCACATTGTCCTTATTGGTATAATATTTTTGGTTCTCCACTATGTGTTACTTCATCTTTCAGTAGAACTTCTAAATTCGAGGTTTCAGTTCCTTAATAGTTATTTCTAAAGATTGCACTTATTTCTAACGAGCATGTTTTTTTACTTTCATATGAATCGAATGTGGAATGTATTTCTTCGATCTTTTTCCTAATAAAAAATTAAAAATCAAATAAAAATTATAACTAAACTTATTGTTTATAATAAAAATTTGACATACTATTTATATTATTAATAAAAATAATATTATTATTATAGAATATATATGATATGTATATTTAAAAATATATGTTTATAGGTTAAAAAATGTAAAAATTTAATCAATTTATTTTATTTATTTACTTAGATTAAAATTAAGTGTATTTACCTCAAAAATAGTAATCACTATGTTTATAATTATATAATCTTACAATAGCATCCTTACTAGTAGTTATAATAAACAAACAAAATTAAGTGATTGCTTAAAATAATTTTATAATTTCATGTGTTATTGAATGACTTTATAAGACGCTTAATAGATATGGAAACAATGTATTCTACATTTATACGATTAAAATTTTGAAAATATATTATTTTTTGTAAATTCCGATCATTTATAAATCGAAAATTGTATTTAATTTCAATAAATATCTATCGAATACTAGTATAATAGCAACAAGAGTTTGTAAATGGAATTTTAATGGCGGGGGTCAATTATAGTGGTCAAGAAAATTTTCTTGACCATTGTTTTATTTTAAATATTCTTAATTTATATGATTTCAAAATAGTATAATGGTCAATAAAATTTTCTTGACCATTGTTCTATTTTTATTAACTTATATTAATTTTATATAATATTTATTTATTTAATATATACATATTCATACTATAAGGTAATATTTTAATAATTTTCTAGCAAACTTGTTTATTATATTATTTATTAAGTTATATTTTAAAAAATCATTTGATTTATTAATTAATTCAAATATTTATTATTATTTTTATTATTTTGCAACAAAAATGTAGAAAACTTAAGGAGCTATTTAAAGTTTTATTGTCATAGATACAATGAGATTAATATCACATACTTTAGATCATATTATTGAATGGTTTAGAGAATAAGATTTGTTTTTACCTATAACGACTATATTAGTTCTAATGAATAATGCATATGATTTGGAAGTACTTTAAATGTTATCTTAGATTAAAATATTATTGATGGATTTAGATATCGTTGTAGAAATTATTTATGTAAAAAATCAATGTCTTTAAGATCTAATTTTCTTTTTAAAAGATCTATACCTTCTATCCTTATACTTATCTTTGTAAATTTTATTGAATCTATAAGTATTAAACAAGCTAATAGTTAAATATTTCTGAAAATACAATTTCAAAATATTTAAAATTCTTGAGAAGGATAATTTCTGAGTATATATGACATTTATATCATTAAAACATTCTGAGATTATAAGTATATGACGAGGATTAAGACTTAATGAATACTAAAGTCCAGCAGTAGAAAATGACGAATATCATATCACTCATTTAGGAGAAGGAAATATTTATTAAAGACAATGCTGGATAATTTTCTAACATTCTGGTAAATACTTAAAAAAAGAATAAAATTATAAAAAAAGAATAATGGTCAAGAAAATTTTCTTGACCATTATACTTTTTTGAAATCATATAAATTAAGTATATTTTAAATTAAAAAAATGGTCAATAATTTTTCTTGACTACTATAATTGACCCCCGCCATTTTAATAAGATATTATCTATCTATCTATCTATCTATCTATCTATCTATCTATCTATCTATCTATCTATCTATCTATCTATCTATCTATTAATTATTGAATGTTTTATATATTTATAAATATATATATATAATCACTCTAATTTGATATAAAGAGATATTTACATATATATAAATAAATAAAAGTTAAACATATTTGAATATTATAGTATAATAAAAATAAATATTTGTATATATAAACTATATTACAACAGTAAATATTTTTATAATATAAAACTGATATAAGTTATTATTAAATCTCTAAATTTTTTTTATAATCAATAAGTTTAGTTATAGTTTATCAAAATTTTAAATTATTTTGATAATAGAATTATTAATAATATTTAATAAATTATTTCTAACATATTAATTAAAAAAAAATTAGAAAATTTATATTTAATTATAATTCCTTTATATTTTTTATTTTTTTTAATCATAGTAAAATCATTTAGCTATTAAATAATTTATATTTACTTTATTTATATTAAAACATATATTTAATTAAAAAGGTTTTTATATCAATAAATAAAAATGTCTACAGATTTATTATTGAAAATAAAAAAATCTATTTTCATGATATTAAATTTATATTATTTTTAATTTAAAATTGAATCTAATTATTTTCTCTATCAATAATCTATAAAATTATAGGAATATATTTTATTTATATTTTATTTTATTGAATCATATAAATCTTTATAAATAGAATGATTATATTTAAAAATGTATATATTAAAATTTAGGATATATATTATTTAATTGTAAGCATTTTATATAAAATAAAAGACCATTGAAATAATTGATTTAATTAAGATTATAATAATATTCTGGTAGTTAATCAAGTATTTATAAATAAATTACTCCTTAAATGTCTTCATTATATATAGGTATTCAAATTTTGTATAATAATTAATATTCATTTTATAAAATTAGATTCATTATTATTATTTATTTAAAACATAATTAATCATATAAGATAATAAAAAAAAAATAATAAACAAATATGTCCTAATAAAACAATACATCTTAGAATCTATTTATATATAAATATAATTCAGCGAAAGCTGAATGTTAAGAATAACAAAAGAACTAACAATCCTCTTGCGATAAATCTTATTAAAATTATTCTTCTCTTATTAATCATATAAAGATTAAGCATAAAAATAATTGTTAGAATAATTAATAAGTATTTCCATGTTATTTAAGTGAAGAATATTTAAAGAATACAAATTAAACAGTAGGTAGACCACAGTTATTCAAAATAACAATACTTAATGATAGTTATTAAAAATATTTATTGGAAAAAAGTAAAGATACTGTGCAGTGTGATAAAGATAAAGAATAAAAAGATAAGTTGAAGAAATACAAAAAGAGGAAATGGAATAAGAATAAGAAGAAGGAGAAGAGGACGAAACTGAAGAATACGAAGAATAAGAGTTGGATGACGAAGTAAGAGAATAGGAAAAACAAGAATAAATTTTCAATACTGATAAAGATAATATTTAAAACCAAAATTATAATAATCATTGTTGTAACTTTGATAAAGAAGATAGCTGTGGTATAATATTTAATTTTTATATCCAATATATAATTAATAACGAAACTAAAATATAAAATAATTCTCATTTCTTTTATTTTATAAATTTCTAAGAATGATCATTAAGAATTTATATAACTGGAATTAGATTTGCTTTAAATTTTAGGAGAATATTATGACCCTAATGAAGAAAGGTACAAAAAAAACCCAGAAAATGAAAATAATACAAAAATCAAGGGAAAAAAGGGGGAAAGAAAAAGAAATAAGTGAAGAAAATAATTTTTTAATTAAATATTTCGTCAAGGATGATATTAAAGTTTACGAATAAGAAGATTATGTAGATAATTTTGTTAAAATGAAATAAAAAACAAAAGAAATATATGACTCCATATTGGTGATTTAAAAAAAAAAAAAAAATATATGCTGGAGGATAGAGGAGAAAAAAATACTTTTTTTACTTAGTATTATTTTACTTTTTCAATAATAATATAAGAGAAGAATATGAAAATCAAATTTATAAACTGTTTTTTTATTGCTTATTTTGTCAATGAAAAAAATATTACTTAAGACATTATTAATGAAATGAAGAATTAATCCTTTTTTAATGAGAAAAAATAAAAAATTTTAATGGAAAATGAATAATAAGATGAAAATGAAGAATTTAAAAAAGTAATTTTAGATCTTGGATAAAAAATAAAAGATTATTAGTCTAAAATGTCTAAACAATTTTAAACTAAAATTATTGATACTATCTAATATTTAAGTTTAACATATGTCAATTAATAAAATTATTGATTAAATATATAAATTCTATTTTAATATTCATACAAAATTAACAACATATATTATATTTATTATTAAATAGCTGTTTTATAAACTAAAATTATTTATTCACTTTTTTTATAAATTTTCAAATACATTCTTATATTAAACTCTATGTAATAAATAGTTTATCATTATCCGAATTAATTATTATTTGTAAAAACGCACAGAAGATATCAGAATTGGATTATTTCATAATTATTTTATTAAAGATATTAATACTAACTATGCATAGTTATTTATTATTTCTTTTAATGATTTTGATTAAAACCAATAAACATTCCTATATAGCAATAATAAACAAAACCTTATATTCTTATTTTACTAATAATAATAAAATTATAAAAAACCATAACATATCTAAATTTAAAATCATAAACATAATAAATTTCATTTTTAATTCAAAACATACTTAAAATCAGAATCAAGAATATCTCAAAAATGTAATAAAACTTCGATTTTTTCACTTAAATTTAGGATTATGATAATGAAATCAAATAAGAAATCAATAAAATAGATAAATTAGGAAATTCTTCTGAAAGATTACTTAATTTATTAGAAGATATGGAATTAAATTTGCAAGTAAATAAATTAATTTTTAAGTGAATTTTTATATTTTAAATTGCAAAAAATAACATGTATTGGAACATTCAAACATTTCATATTATAATATAGATATTTATGATTATATTTATAATAAATAATATTTTATTCGAAATACTAGCCTAACCTATATTTCATTTAAAAATTAGATTTAAATTAACCAATACAGATAGGAGCATGCATAGTACTAAATAGTTTGTTTATTGGCTTAAAATAATTCTGTAGAAGCCAGATATTTATGGAAAAGATTGAGTGTAATATTTAATAAATATCAAAATTAAAAAAAATAACAAATAGACATAATATATGAATCTATTAAATTAATTTAATATAGAAACAATTCCAATAATCTGAATAAATGAAGGTTTTGCTTACTATATTATAAACTATTTGGCAAGGTGCGTATATGCAAGTCATTCCCAGTATTGAATAAGCAATAAATTATTTTAAAGGAAACCAAATTATGAAAATTCTCTTAGAACATATGAAACAAGAATAGATAAAACACCTTACAAAAATGATAGCCCAAAATTATAAAAATATTACTTTGAAGGAATTTTGTGCCTTCTTAGGATTGCCGTAATGACCATAATAAGCAATTCTTTCACTATTTAAATAATATTTTGTTTTTTTATATAGAAACCAGGAAGAGGGTAAACGATAGTGCGCTGTATTAAATTGGAAAATTGATGATTAAGATTATGTGATCGTGAATAGAGATAGTTTATTAAATAAAGATGATTTCTCGAGAATTAGATAAAAACAAATGGTTAATATCACAGAATTGTCTGCTTTTTTGGATTCTTTGCAGTGAAACGGATTAAATATTTAAATGAGTTATTCTATAAATATATAAAATTACTTTGTTGAAATATATTTATTAATTAATTATTATTAATAATTAATATAAATTGAGCTTCCTGAACATTTTTTTTGTCATTTAAAAAAATAAAAATTAATTCTATTTTTGTTTTTACTTCTTTATTTAAATTGGAATATTTTATTTTCTAATTATCACATAATTTTTTTGAATTTATATTGAGAATGGTTGAACACTGAAAAGCCAATGTAAGTAAATAAAAAAGATGAAAATCAAATTTTATATTAAAAATTAAAAAATCTAACTTGATATAATTAATCTATCAAAAAATAAAATTTATTCAAGTAATAAAACCAATATAATAATAATATTTAATAATCTCTAGGAAGAAAAAAAATAAAAAAGCGATAATAACAACTATATAAAAGAAAAATTTATTTTTTAAATTAAAATAAACAAGTTAAATCACAATAGAATATTTTATTAGATTTTGCAATAAACTCTTAATAAATATGCAATACCAGTAATACAAAATCCTTTACAAAGATTTTTTAAGGCGATTTAAACTCATCAGGAGAGAAAAAAGTAGTTCTTTTGGAGAATATGTATTAATGAAAGATATGAAAACGAGAAAGAATGTGTTAGTCAAGACTCATCAGACACACAACCCAAATGAACATTAAAACAACAACATGAGTCATTAGGAAATCCACAACCTTTCGCAACGTCAAATATTTGACGTCGAAAACGACGAAGATGTCCAAAACACAATAAAAAATGCTATTTCTTTAAACGACTGTGCATTTTTAATCAAATTTATTGGATACGCCACAGCCTCACCTCCTTAGAGTGATTTTCATTCTCTTTTTATAATTTATGAAACTGCAGAAAAATCTTAATCTCTTGAATAAGTAATAATAAAAAGATAACAAAAGTAAAAATTAAAAATATGAATTTAATTAGTAATTACATATTTGTTGATCACATTTCCTTTTAATAAAATTATTTTGAAAATAAAGAAAAGATGAATTTGAAGAAAAGATTCTTTGGACTTTTCTTTCAAATATGACCGATTCTCTCTCTTTTTTGGAAGCCCATGGTATAGTACATGGAGATATAAATCCAAGAAATATTCAGCTTTTTAAAGGAGATTTGAATGATATTTTTAAGGTCTTTTACTCAAACTACTCTGTGTCAGGATACGAATAGGTAGTTTAATTCTAGGAAAATTATCAAAAGTAAAAATAAATAACTAAAAAATTATTATTTTTAATCAAATTTAAGAGCATTTTTTTTATTAATTTAAATATTTTTTTAGTTACTTTTTTTCTCCCGAGTAAATGCGTGGAGTTGCCGACGAAATAGAAGATGATCTTTACGACCATGGTAAGTCAGATGTTTTCAGTCTTGGATATTTGCTCCTTCACATGGGAAGTTTGCATGTAACAAACAAAATTTACAGAGCTTCTGATTTAGAAGTTAACACAGAAATTCTTCACAAAAAGTAATCAGAGAGATGAATAATATACACACATTTATAAAAAAAATAATTGAATTAATTAATTAATTATTTGCCTTTTAGACTCGACTATTTCAGATAGATCTATACGAAATAGCTGGCTTCTGTTTTAGATTAAATGTTGATCTTCGAAGCAGAGTAAAGACCCTCATTTTTGCAACTTAAAACACTAATATCACAGATATAAAAATCAGGATTTGTATGTCCTCCTAAAGCTGCTATTTAGTAAAACAAAAAAAAACCTAGAAATATTCTGACTCCTGAAAGAGCCTCCAAATACAAATCTAATCGAATGTCCTCAGTGAGTGGAGCCAGAGGTTCAAGTGGATAAAAAAGAGGCCAATAGCAGTAATCTACATCAAGGTAATTCCAAGTGTGTATTATAAAAAAACAAAAATTATTTAAATTCTTCATTTTTCGTTTTTTTATCATAGAATCGGACACAAAGACCATAGCAGAATTCTACCCAATGAATTTACTCAAAATTAACATTAATAGTCGCATATATAGGATTCAAGTTACTTATAAATACCCTAGTAGCAACATTATCCTCAACAAATTTTAGAAGATCATTCGCAGGTGAATATCAGATCCTCCAATATGATAGATAAATTGCATAATAATTTGAGAGAAGAACTTTTGGAGCAAAGAGACAAGTAAATTAATATAATTTTAAGGAAAAAATCTAAAAATAAAATTCAATCAATCTTTAATTAATTTAGAAGATAGAAATCTTTAGATTCAAGACATAGAAGCCCCAATAGAAGTGTCAACAGAAGTATAAACAGGAGTATTAACAGAAGTATAAACAGGAGTATGAACAGAAGTTTGAACAAAAGTATAGCGAGCAGTGTGAGGGGTTCTCATTATGGAGTGCCTATCGGTTAATCTCCCTATAAAAGAATAACACTATCGCCTCCGAGTAAATTGAAAAAAAGCTAAATATGTTTATAATTATTAAATAATGAATGCATTATATTTCAAAAGAACCACAAAAAAAGCCGCTAATTTCTCCGAAAGCACTCCACAAAATGCACACTTTGGAACTAGAAAACGATTTAATATACGACCAAGATGGAAATTTAAAAGAAGGCATGGAGAAAAAGCACTATGTCGACGGGTCAGTTTATATTGGGCAGACCAAGGAAGACATGAGACAAGGAATTGGAATTTACTATTACATGTCAGGAGAGGTGTATGCGGGAGAGTGGCAAAACAATATGTTGTACGGAAAGGGAAGGTACGTTTTTTCTAACGGAGAAATGTATGAGGGGGAAATTGTAAGTGGCAAAAAAGAAGGAAAAGGAATCTACAGATATTACAATGGAAACATATATGACGGGCATTGGAATGATGACAAAAAAGAAGGCTTCGGATTATACAAATATGCAGAAAAAGGAGAAGAGTACTAAGGAGAATTTCTTAAGGGAGCCAAAAACGGAAGGGGGCAATATACCTTCGCTAATAGAGATGTGTTTGATGGTATGTGGGTCAACGGACAAAAATAAGGTCGAGGAACCGTTGAATTTGCCAACGGTTGCCGATTTGAAGGAGAATGGGTTAACGATTTAGGTAATTTTCACCTATTAGTTTACTTTTTTGTTTATATTTATATCACTTATTTAGCTAATGGATACGGTAAACTTTTGTACAATAATGGAGACATATATGAAGGAAATTTTTCCTGTGGAATCAAAGAAGGTGATGGAATTTATGTGCAATAGGTCAGCAACTAAAGATATTAGGGATCTTGGGAGAAGGATTCGCCCGCAGGATTTGGATAATTCCACTACGTGACAGGAGATTTGTAATTTAAATTGGCCTGTACTTGGTTTAAAGTGATTATCATTATTTATAATTTTGAATTGTTTAGGTATGAAGGAGAAGTATAAAATGGATAAAGAAATGGAAAGGGAAGTTACACCTACAAGTAATTTATTATTTTATTTCAATTTTTATTATGTTGAAAAAATAGACTATTATTTGTTATTAATATTGTTTTTTTTTGCTGCAATTAGCAATGGTGATTTATATAAAGGGGAATGGAAAAACGATATGAAGGTATTATGCAAATTTTGAATTAAAAAATTATTTTTTTTTTTATGTTAAAAATAAACTCACATATATCAAATTTTAGAATGGATAAGGAGTACTTTCTTATAAAGATGGTACTGAATATGATGGGCTCTGGCATAATAACTAAATGCAAGGATAAGGAAGTATTGTATATGAGTATCAATCAAAACATTTATAAAAACTATTTATTAATTTAATAAAATTTAATATTATTCTCATAGCAATTCAGACTCTTATGAAGGAACCTGGTAAAAAGATAAAAAATAAGGACACGGAGTATATAAGTGGGCAATGGGAGGATACTATGAAGGAAATTGGCATAATGATAAGATGAATGTACTTAAATAAAATATCTTAATAATTTAATCTATTTAATTTTAATATTTTAAGGGGTTTGGTATTTATGTGAGTCCTACGGGCGAAAGAACAGAAGGGTATTGGAATAATAACTTATTTTTAGAAGACGATTGATAAGTCGAAAGTCAATGAAAAAGCAATTTTTAATGTGATAATTTAAGTATTATTATTAACAAGTCAACTAACACTATTAAAAACTATAATAAATAAATTATACATATAAAAAAAAAATGTTTATATTAATAAATTATATTATAACTTAAGATTTATTATTGTATTGTAATATTTGTATAAGGCATTATCTGCGAAAATCCTACAACTAAGGATGTTTAAAATCCGCCCTGCCACCTTATTTTTTACTTTTATTTTATGCCGGCATTTCAAATTTGAAAAATTATCTCAAACTCATAAATGCTTTTTTTTGAAAAGAAGGTTTAAATCCATATAAAAGGATAAAGAATTTGTTGGCTGTTCTTTTTTTAAAACACATGCTTTTCGACGGCTTTTATATAAATATATTTGTTTATGATAACCTTCTCAAAAGTATACAAACAACTCAAGTCAAATACTTACCCTTTTTATCATAATTAATTGTTTTATTTAAGCTTTGATTATTGAAAACATACAAATTATTTCGTATCTTTTCTATTTTTATAATCGAAAGCTACATATAATAATTTTAATTAAATACTTTAATTTTTTTTAAAATATAGAATTAACAAAACAACAAAAGGGGAATAATTTAATTGAACTAATTATTTACAAAATAATATATTAAAACATATAAATACATGTTTGATATTTTTATTATTTTTATATAAAGAGTCAGCGCTAAGTAAAACCCTAAATATTTCTACTATTTCTTCCACTCTATGTCAGCGATTATGTTCTAGCTTATTTACCTACATTGGTAGTTTATTTCTACTATTAGTTTTTAAGTAAATCTTGAACTTCTTACATATTTTATTTAATTTTTTATTTCATTTCTTCATCTTTTAATATTTCAGCATACTCAAGACTTTGATTCAAATAGTTTATGCTTTAAGTGAAAATTTATTTTTCTCTAAAAAGAGCGCCTAAATTAAAATAACAAACTATCATTAGTAAAAATATTATTTTTTTTCATTTTTCATTTCTTTTAGAAATTCAATGTCTTATTACAGTTTTACCAAATCAATTTCTTCTTTTTATTATTATTGAGTTTTAATCTATTAGCTTTATTTTAACTATTAATTAGCTGATTTCTTAAAATTATCATTATTATTTAAATTGTTTTTTTTTTAATTTATTTATTGTTGTTGTTGTTGTTATTGTTATATTTTCGCTATTCCGATTTGTAGCTCATCTATTATACTTTAAATCCTAATTTCGCAACCCATCAGCAAAGGCAGTGCTTTTTCTGAACTCTGAATCGCCTCTTATATTAAGTTTAAATCTGTTTCGATTGCAGATTTATGAAGTAAGTTTGTTATATATTAATGCTATTAGTTTCCATCTTTTTAAAACGGATTATTCTTATCAATAATGCTTTCTTGTAAAATGATTGCATGCTATACTGATTTCCTGCTTTGCAAATTTCTTTTTTAAAATAATTTAAATAAATTTAAAAGTACAAGAAAAATAAACTTATTAATTTTATTTTAAAACTAATACACACATATTTTTTCTTTTAAATTTTAATATTGTGTCTAGGTGATAAAATTTTTTGAAAAATAGAAAAAAATGTTATTTATATAGAATTACTTTTAAAGATCTCGATAAATATATGAAAGTTTAGAATAAAAATTTATCTTCAATGCAATAAGAGTCTTATAGTCTTTTTTAAATAATATTTGCGTTTTATTATTTGATAGCATATTTAGAGCTCTCTAAATTTCATTATGGTCAAAATTTTCGGAATTTTCTTACGTTTGTTCTTTAACGTAACGAATCATTTCGTTTACAAAATCTTAAATTTCGAATTTTAAATCAAACTCCCACCCAGACTCTACGGAATTGTTTTATTGTACTTTTTAAAATGCCTTTTAATTTGAAGGCTGCATAATCATATTGATCAACTTTTCTTAGTAAAATAACTTCTAAACAATGGGAATTTCGGGATCTTTGACTGCAAGATGCAGTTGCTTTAAGATTTCTATTGTTTCAGAAGCGATAATTTCTTGATCTTCATTTATGTCTTATAAATCATTTTGCTGTTGCTGGTAATCTTCGTTCGGAGATTTTAAAAAACTTGATTATTAATTATAATTTTGCCGCATAATTTAATTATTAATACTTTATTAATTAATACTTAAATACTTATTTGATTTTTTTTTGATATTTGTAAAAATTATTTTATTAAATTTTTATATAAGAAATAAAATTTTAATATTTATTGCTTTATCTATACTGCCTAGAAGCAATGCAATAAATTATTGAAATCGAATTTAATAGTTAAATAAATTAGAATTGTGTTTATTAAATATCATACAATTATATTGAATTATTAATGTAAAATAACTTAATACCATTTTGTTTTTTTAATGATGAAATTTATATAGACTAATTTGATATTTTTTAAAAGGCCTTTTAACTTATAAGTTCAAAAGATTCATTTTTATGAATTAATATTACTATTTCAACTTTATAAAAAAGTTCACTTATATAGAAGGTCATCTGAAAAATCGCACAATATTTTTTTTACTTTTACAATATAAAACTAGCATGATAAGCAAATAAATATTAATATATATTTTTTGAGATATAATAATGCTCATTTATAAAATAAATACAAAAAAATTTATCTAAAAAAATTTAATAAAAAAGAATAAATATATATACTTAAATTCATAAAAATAACTATATGTTTTAATATGGTTTGGTACACAATTACTGATTTAATTTTTTTTTACAATTTTCAATTAATAGCAAAATTATATATAATCCTATGAATATAGGTTTTATTTTATGATAAATAAAAAAAGTATTTTACTTTATTAAATCAACCAATATTCCGAACTATTTATTATCATAAATTATTAAAATTTAATTTAATTACAAGACCATTTATTCATCCGATTATTCACACACACATTCACTTATTAATTAATTATTCAGAGCGAAATAAAAACAACAACAAAAAACAATATAATATAAAAATAAAAAAATATTAGCATTCTTCGTTAGTATAAAGAAGTGTTTTTCGATAATGAACAAGCAGCAAATTTATAAAAAATTGGACCTTATCAGTTAATAAAGGAAATCGGAATAGGGTCTTTCGCTAGAGTATATTTGGCAAAAATGGAAAATTCAGAAGAAAAATTTGCGATAAAAATGATTTCTAAAGATTTGGTGAGTGAAGAAAATTTGCGAATGATAGACAAAGAAATAGAAATTTTGTTAGCATTAAATCATCCGAATATTATCAAGTTAGTAGATTTCAAAAAAACAAGAAATAATTGGTAAAAATCAAAAAAATTTTACGAAAATGTTATTTATTTTTTTTAAAATTGTAAAAACAAAAGGTACCTGGTTTTCGAATATTGTGAATTTGGCGACTTGCAGTAATACATAAAAAACCACTACAATGGGAGATTTCCAGAAGATTTGGCCCAGAAAATCATAAAGTAAATCAGCAAAGGAATCAAGGAAATGCACAGAAATAAGATCGTGCACCGAGATTTAAAACTCGCCAATATATTAATTAATACTGACTTCGTCGTAAAATTAGGAGATTTTGGTTTTGCGAAGTACTTCGGAGACAATAACTACCTGCAGTCATTTTGCGGAACCCCCATTACGATGGCCATCGAAATTCTCAAAAGAGAAAAGTAAGCACTTTTATATAAAAATAAGTGAAAGAGTTAATTTAAAATTAAATCAAACAACAGATATAACGAAAAGTGTGATATGTGGAGTATCGGAGTCATCATTTACCAAATGCTGTACGGAGAACCTCCCTTTAATCCCAAAAAGGGAGGCCATATCAACGATTTGATAACTGCAATTGAAGAAAACCCAGTTCATTTCAATGAAGACATCAAGGTGTCCGATGAGGCCAAAGACATCATTTCTAAAACACTTGTCATCAACCCTGAACAGAGGATTTCGTTTATCGAGTTTTTTGAACATCCCTGGATTTTAGGCAAAAAGCAAAAGGAAAGCATGGCTGATAGCAACCTTTCCGCAGCTGGAGAATATCAAGAACTGCTGAAATCAGCCTATAATTAAAAGAATTCTCAAAGTAGTAAGGTTTAGAAGCAAAAATCGCTGGGCAGTGGCAGAAAAATGTCAAAAATATCCGACGACATCTAACAGGACGCCAGCAAAATTAGCACCAAAAATATTACAGCTAAGGATTTCCTTCACAGTAATTGTTAATTTGCTGTTATTGCTATTATTATCATTATAAAAAACTATTTTCTTTTGCAGGCAGTGTAGAAGAAGAAAACCACAAATTTTCTAATGAAAGTATTAATGAATATTTGGGGATGACCTTAAAACAAAAAGTGAAAAACAATTTCATTCGATTTTTCAAATATGTCCAAGATTTCAATTCGTTTATTGAAAAGGCGAAAACCTTTGACATGCAGGAATTATCGTTTTTCTGTTCTCTCTTAATGCTGAAAAAAGCTATGGTTTTGCTGAACAATCAGGCTCAAATCACCATTGAAGAAATTAAATTTGAAATCCCTTTCGACGAAGTGATCAAGGCCCAATTGCGGGCCCTTTGTGAACCTTTAATTTACAACATTTCATAAATGTAATTTCTTAGATTTTCATTTAACTAGCTGTCTAATTTGTATATTTTTTTACAACAGACCAATTAATATGAATTTGGAATAAGGAGCAACTTAAGACTTTGTTTATAAGTACTTGTTTGAAGCTTCGAAATACGCTCTTGAAAACGAGTATAACATTGAAAAATCGCTTATTATTTCGATTTATCAACTTTGTTTGAATATTTTAAAACTCTTACAAAAGCCAGTTAATATCATAGATGTGTATAAAATTAGAATCATGGCAAGCGAAGCCGAAATTTCTAAAAAAGTAGACTAAAATCAAATTATTAAGTCTTTTTCATTATCTGATGAAGAAATCAGCAAGGGGACTTTCTCAAGAAAATTGGTAAAACAATTAAATGTTTATTATACCTTTAATAATTTTATTACGATTATATTTAGTTTGATTTATTTGAATTCGATTTCAAAAACTCAGAAGATACTAAACTTGACATTCTTAGTTAAAAAGACATAGATCAGTAAGAACAGTATTTGAGACAGAGAATTTCATCAATTCAGCAAAAAATGTCAGATTCCGAGTAAAACAAGGAAAACTAAGAGGAGGAAAATAAAGAAGAAAAGTAATTAAAATAATAATTTAAAGATAAAGAAGAGTGCCATTTCAAAACTAATGATGACTCATACGACGAGGAAGGTTTCGATTAAAACTACAAAATGTGAAATAGCATTTACAATGAATACATATATTTGTTTTTTATTTTATTCACTAAAACTAATTAATTTACTATAATCATTATAATTAAAAAACATTTTTTATAAAAAATTTTATACTAAAATAAAAAATAATATTATATTTATTTACCTACTTTTATAATAAAAAAAAAAAATAAAACACTTTTAAATGTAATAAATAGTTGTAAATTATTATTATTATAATTCAGTTCAGTTCAAACTAAATTCTCTTTACGTTTTTTCGTACATTTATTCCTTTAACTTGTTAATTATTTCGGAAATTTCATTAATTTGAGCATCGAAAATTACTTGTTAATCTGCATTTTATTGACGCTGCTACTCTAGCTATTCTTAAAGTATTTCATTATTTTTTTCGATAATTTAGTTGCTTTTTCTGCAACTTTACCACATTTCCATATTCAATTTCTAGCTTTCAAGTTATCTGTTAAAAAAATTAATTAATTAATGCAAAATCAATAATCTTTAAAAAGATATTTACTTTTCTAAAACTGCTAATCTTTATTTCAGAGTTTCGTTTTCACTCTTCACGTGGATTTTATCTCTTTCGGCTTCGAATAATTTATTTTCTAATTCATTTATAATTTTGACGTGTGCATCCTATAGGTTTTACGTTTGGGCTTGTTTCATTTTTTGTAAGTTTTTTTCCGCTTCTTCCAACTGTTGCAGTTTAGGATTTTGCATAAACTGCGTTGTTTGAACAGTTACCTCCAATATATTTCTAATTTTCCCCACCCTTTCCTGATAGCTCATTTTCTGGTTCATTTCACTATGCTTGAAAACATCCATTATTTTGTAAAGCGCCTCATCCAATATGTAGTTCAAACTTCTTTTGACAGGTTTTGGCGGAATCTAAATAGTAGATCCCAATTTACTATATAAAGCAATAAATAAATCCATTAGAAAAAATAACGATAAAAACTTTGCAATAAATGTACCCTTAACTTAGACTCTACGCCATATAATTAATTTAAGAAAGTTGGTCATCATTATCTTTAACACTAAATTTGGAGGGAGAATAGTTAGTAAAGTTTTTTTTTAGATTTTCTTCTTTAGAGGCTGAGTTTTGGGGATAGTGGGATAGAGATTTCTGAGAACTAGAGACTTTAATTTTTTTATTTGAAAGTTACTGCTGCTAGTGTTGATATTGTTGCTATAATATTATATTTTCTTTATTTGCTAATCTCTAAGTCGACGAAGAAGCCACCATTTGCGGATGATCTTCTTTCTTTTTCGCACTACTTGTCCTTTTCTTATTGCTTAAATTTAAATTCGATTGCGAAGTTCTGTTGAAAACAGAACTTGAATTTTCTTCTGAAATTTATTACAGATTCATATCATCCATAGAATGCTATTTTTGGGCTGATTTTTAAGCCTTCCATCGGGCGACCAATGTTTCCATTTTTATTACTTTGTTTGAATAAAGAATATTAATTTATTTATTTTTATTTGCTTATCTAGAGTTGTAGTAGTAGTATTATTTTTATTAAAATTTAAATTAATTAATTAAACTTCAAAATGCCAGAATATTAATGTTTGAATTGATTTTTTGAAATTGTGAATTGATCAAATTCTATTAATAATTTAATACAATAACCTTCTATATTTTAGGACTATTTTAAGTTTATTTCTAATAATAAGAACAAATATTGTTTTTAGTATATAAAATATTCTTAAAAATAAAAATGAAAGATATCACATTAGTTTCATATCTTATTAAATAATGCTAATTATAATTATAAAAATACAAAATTATGATTATTTGATGGTAATATTTTAGATTGTTGAATTCAGTATTTACTATATTTTTATTATATTTCATTGATTACTTATATGAGAAATTATTGCAAAATAATAAAATAACTTTTTTACATTGTAAATCATTTATTTACTATATATTAGCTAGCTAATTACTCAATCATAAATTAGAAATACATTCACATAAATATTAAACAACTCTATTTGATAATTAAGAAAAAAATATGAGCAAGAAATATCACAATAACTCGGTATCTTTACCTACAAGTAAAAACAAAAAAAAAGTGGCAACTATATCAAATACTTTTAATTATTTAAATATTTTGCAAGTCTTTTAATTCAAAAAGTTATTTATTGATTTATCTATTATCATTTCAATTAAATTGTCTTATTTCTTAATATAAGTAAAATTTTTGGAATAGTCTAAAATGAGTCTGAAACTTAAAGAAAAAGCAAAAAATTATAAATACTTGTGCAAATATTCATTTTATTATAAAATTTAAGTTTATATTTTAGAAAAGTTCGGAATTATTCATAAATAGACTATTTTATATACTTGTTATTTTTAAATTAGATGATACAAAGACAGAACTTCAATCGCACTAAAAATTAGATCAAACTGACAAATTCTTGCCCTATTTAAATGGAAATAAAAGTAATTTAGAACATCACGTGCGAGTTCACAGAAGAATAGAAGATTTGAAAATGAAAAGCCAATTTAATACATCATTCAGCGTAATTATTAAATAAATTATTTTTTTTAACACATTGCTAATTAATTAGTTTGTTTTATGTTTAGAATTGATAATATTAATAAAATAGATAATTATATTAAACTAATATAATACCATTTTTTTAGCTCGGCAAATAATATTTTGAAAGTAAATCTAGAGAATTAAAATAAGTCAAGAATCAAAAGGTCTTTTTAACTTCGCCTTCCTGTAAAAACATTTAATCGCTATATAATTCGTAAAACACGCCTGTGAGTGATTTAACTCTGACAAAATATCGTTTTTTGTTAACAGATGAAGTAAATTTTTGATAGAAATTTTGTAAAAAAAGCTTTATTTTTCATAATTAAAATTTTTTTTCGATTTAAAAATTCAGGAAAAAGAAAAGGACACTCTGCATCTGCCAATCGAATATAAAAAAGGAATCGACAATGAAAAATTATCTAAAACTGGAAATTTCACAAGCTTTAGTAATATAAAGAGTTATAACAAAAATCAACTATATGAAATGAAAGTGAATTAAAAGAGATTAAAAATATCAGCTTAGATGTGAAAAATGAAGAATTTTTAAAATATGAATAAGATCCAACTTTCAGCAATTCTTTTTTCCCGAAAACTACGAATTCCAATTTCGTAAAGGGAAGCACATTTTAAAACTCTCAACTATAAACATATTCCAAGTTTCCGATATAAATATAAACGGAACTGATTCACAATAAAACCGTAATGTAAAGGGTTCAATCAATTGATAAACAATTTCAGTACAAGTAGCAAAAAAAGTAAACACAAAACTGATAAATTATAAAATGAGTTAAATTTTATTAATTCTTAGACTGATAAAATAGGAGTAAAGAGAAAAAAGAAAATAGAAAAAACAAGCAATTTTAGGGTCCTTTCAAATTTAGAAATTCAAGATAGACATAATAAGGCTTAATTAGAATAGAATAAGTTAAATGAGGGAATTGAAGAAAATAATAGCAATTAGGAAGAAAAACAAGTTTCTGAGTAGTAATAAAATAAGGATAAGGAAAAGGAAAAGGAGAAAAACAATACTGTTTAAAACCAGTTCAATTCATAAAAAGTGTATGGAATCAGAAATAACCAGATGGAAATATATTGGTACAGATTTGAACAACAGTGGTGGAGACCAAAACCAAGAGAACTGTCTAAAATGGTTTGCGTGAATGGATACTGTTATTCGTTTGGAGGAATTGTAAGTTTTAAATTTGTACTTTTATTTAGATTTATATATTGATAAATTTAAAAGGGTATCTAGATTTTTAATGATATTGACATCTTAAATTTATGTAAAATAAAATTTGTTTTTATTTAAATAAATGATAGAATTGATCAACTTTATATTTAAATTAATTAGCCAATATTTAATGGTAAAAACACCAAGTCAACGGAATTCCTCCGACTGCTCGTTACGGACATACCATGAATTTATTCAAATAATAATTAGTAGTTTTCGGAGGAGAAAAGCAATATAATGTGCATATGAAAAAAAGGGAGTGCTTGCTTGATGTCCATACCTTTTCTCTAAGTAAATCGATAAATTATTATGGAAAATTAAAGTTTAGAATTATTTAAACCTTTAATTATTCAGATACCAAAACATGGAATTAGGCCTAATGCACTAATATTTATTTGCAGTAAAGAAGAAATCACATCGCAACTGTGATTGGCAAACAACTCATCGTTCACGGGGGTGTTAATATTATGGACCGAGTGTTAGATGACGTGTGGATTTTAGATCTTGGTATTAAAATTAATTTAATTATATAAGCATTGATTCTATTATACTAAATTGTGGGATTTTATCAGTAACTTATGGGTGGCAAGAGGCAGTTGTTTCTGGGCCCGCATTCTAATGTGCTTTCCATGATTGCTGCCCCGTATTTTATCCGCAAAGAAAAAACGTATAGGTGTATAAGCCCTCCGACTATAAACCTCATAAGTTCGCCTTGTTGGTATAATTTTTTATAATCAAAAAAGAAACCATATTTTTTAGGTTATTTTAAATATTTTAATTTATTTATTTTCACAGATTAAATATGAAGGTGTTTATACTTTCGGAGGAAAAAATTAAGATGGAGAAGTTAATGATAAATTGAGGATTTTACAAGTCGATCAGCCGAAAATGAAGTGGATAGAGCCTTAAGTGCAGGGAAAGGGGCCATCAGAAAGATACGGACATTCGATGAATTTCCAAGAAAAATTTAACTTTATTGTTTTATTTGGAGGACTTCATGAAACTCAGCATAAGCAAGTAAGTAACAGAATAGTTATAATTCCATATTTTTTTAATGGTAGAAATTAAAACTAAAACTCCTAAATTTTTTAGATTTTTCTAAATGATATGTATATTCTCGATCTTTACAGTCTGACCTGGCTCTAAGTTGTCTATAATAACAAAATTCCAGATTGTTCATAAAATCATAGCTGTGCAATTTATGGTATTAATATTTTGGGAAAATATATTATACTCTTCTAAAATTAAAATTTGTATATAATATTCACAGATTCTAAACTGCTTATTTTTGGAGGAATAAATGAAAACGGATTCAGAAATAGCGAAATTTAAATAGCAGAACTGGATTGTCATTTGGGAAGGAAAATCAAATAAAATATTGGGACTTTAGAATGCATTCCAGGAGGAGAAGGAGTACATTTTAATTATTTAATTAATTAATTATCAGTTTAAATAAATATTTCTCCATACATAATTAATTTACTGATATATTATATTTTTGTTGATAATGTTTGAAATTCTAAAATGCAATTATTTATTAAAAATAGAAAATTATGTCGTAGCTAGAAAATGGGAGTTACTATAAATAATCGAATAACTAATAAATTCACACACAAGAAAATACTGCATGCATTCCATTGAATGAGTAAAATGAGGAAAAGAGAATAAGATAAAAGGAATAGGAAATTTTAAAATAAAAACTATTATATAGCAATTTAAAGACTTATTAACCTATCCCTATCTCATAAAATGATTAGAGAAAATCATCGTTGATGAATTAGGCATTTCTTAATAGAATGATATAAAATTAATCAAATAAAGTTGTTAAACATATCGAATACGAGTGACTATTATATTTTAGTTTTTTTAATTTTCTTATCAAATTTATATATCATATAATTAATTATCACTTTTAAATTATTTTAATGCAAATAAATTTCCACGTTTATTTTATATTAAAAATTTAATATTAATTTTGTAGGTTTTTTTATAAATTTTCTATATAAAAACCCTATGAAAACAATCATTCAGTATAAAAAATATTTTTAATTCAAAATTTTATCACACCTTAAAAAATATATTAACAATAATAATCAGTAATTTAGATATTCATAAGCTTAAAATATATTTTTTATTTTCATATCATAAATTATAGCTTTTTCATATACATTTAGAATAATAAAAATCTCGTTATCATTATATCAATTTATTTTTAAAAACCCTTCTGAAATGCGTTAAAGTAAGTGATTATTTAATCTAAATTGTTTATAATTCATAATTACTGATGTAATATATCAATTTTTTCCCAATATGATTACTATTTACCATACATATAAAATTATATAAATTAATAATGTAATAAAAATATATTTACTGATTATAAAAAAAAAAAAAAAAATATATAAATAAATTGAATAATTAGCATCTTATATTTTTTCAATTAAAGACTAGGTATATTATACATAGTAGGATTAATTTTATAGGATTATTTAAAGAAAAAAGAAATATTGTTGATAATTAACTTAAATTAATAATTGAAGATTCATTATAATTAATTTTTAATTAATTATAATATTAAAAATTTATAATGTATAGCATTTTAATTATTATACTATATATAGTAAGAAGATTAATACTATTCCAATTAAAGTAAAATATATCAAATAAAAACTTGCATGTATTAAATATCTACGCATGATAATATATATAATTGACTAATTAAGAAATAAAATAAAAATAATTAAATAAAAAAAGTTTATTATTTTTCTCAAACCAAACAAAAAAAAAAAAAAAAAAAGGAAATAAAGACCAAATAATTAAAAAAAAATACACCAAAAGAAAATAAAAACAAAATAAAATAAATTTAATTTAAAAATGGAAACTTAAATCTAAAACAGAGCTCGTCATGCCTCATTATTAATGCCAATTTCTCAAATCGATGAAGAAAATAGTGAAATTTAGAGAAAAAAGTCGAAAAAAATTCACAAACTCTATTTAAATAAGGAAGAAAATAAAGGCAATAATAATTGCAGTAAAATGAGTAGTAATTCTTAAATAGACCAACTTCCTCACTATGATTTTTCATTCCTAAAATACCCAAACTGTGATGAATTAGAAGCCAGAATCAACAGCTATTTGGACGATTTGAAGTTGGAAATGATAGACCCTGAGTAAAAGAAATTGGATTACTTTAATAAAAAGAGGGAAAGCATTTTTTAATACAAATTGCACTCCAGCGATTGCATTTTTTCGCCCGTAAAAAACGCTCATAACAACTCCAATTGTTTAAACTAAAAATAGAATTCCGAAAATACTTACAACTACAAGGGTAGCCAGACTTAGAAAAATAGCTTCCTGGCGCCTGTTTCCGAAGCCAATAACTTTAGTTTCAGTCTTAGAAAATCTAGTTTGTATAGAAAAAGAAGTGAAAATTATACCGAAAAAATATCCTCTTTTTCCATAAAAGACACTATTACTACTGCCGCTTCAAGTCTTTACAATATAGAAGATTGCGCTTCTTCTTAGAAAAGTACTTGTAATAATTAAGAATTTTCGTAACTTGTATTAAGTAATGAAAACTCATATAAGTAAAATGCGAAAAAAAAGAAGTTCTGAACAACATTAGAATTTCCAATTAATATAAGAGTAGGAGTAGTCTTTCCAGCCGAATTCGGAACCTTCTTTCAAAAACAAAATTTATGAAATTGATAATAATAATGATAATGAAAGTGATTAAAGTGATTTGGATGATAATGAAAAAATCTAGCATTAAAGCTAGAGAACTGGAAGATCTTCTAATAATCGGAAGCATAAAAGTCTGTGTATAAAATTATAAGAAAATTTGAAGGAAAAAGATATGCAACAATGATAAATATTGTTAAACGTAATTAATTTACCCTCACTTCTTACTGATGCAATGAAAAAAAAAAAAAATTTCATTGCTTAAAAAAAAATAATTTATTCTAATGGACTTGATTTTTAACTCTATACTTTTTTTATATATAAATTATTATATTATTATTTTAAATTTTAATTTTCTAATAAAAATCAAGTTTTATTATATTTTTAAATTATAATATATTTTATTAATTAGAGTTTTTTTTTTCCCCCCATTATTTTTTCATATATCAAAAATTTCATTTAATTTAAATTTTACTAATTATCATTGAAAAATATTTCGCCCCCATAAAATTTACTGAAATTTAAATATTCTGATAAATATAAACATAATTATTTGTTAATTCGGTAATTAGAGTAAAAGTCTAACAATTAATTAACTACTAATGGCCATAAAATAAAATATATGTAATTAATATAGAAATACACATTAGATTTAAAAGTTGGAAATATAAAAAAATTTAATTCTATTATGCCCAATTAAAAATTTTAGCATTACATATCAAGTTATCATTATTTTCAATATAAAATTTTATATTATATATAAATCAAGATAAACTAAGTTTCATACATAAATTTATTTTTTATTCTTATAAATTTAATATTTCATTTCATTTATCTTTTTTTTATTGTTCATTCATTTTTTTAAGTACAGCTTCAATTGTCCTCGTCATTTCTCCATATCCCAATTCTCTACTTATATTCAGTGATGTTTCATAAAATGTTTTGGCATATTAAGTATAAAATAAGTGTTCATGCTCAACGGCAAGATTGAAATACGCAATTACACTCAAATATTTCATTTACTCTTAATATTCACTGTCAGAAGTTAGCAAAGAGTTTTTTTAAATAGTTTCCATAGCTTCTAAAGCTTTTTTTTATAGTTTCTATACTCTCCATATGTTAGCCTTAAAGTAAAGTATAATAATAAATTCAACCAAGAAAAATAAATAAAATTATTAAATGGCTTTCTATAAATTATTTACCCAGTTCACTTAAAATCACAGATTTATTCACATAAGTGGAGGGGCTGTTTTTAATGGCTTCTAAATTACCTTCTTCAGCTAAAATTTTTTCCATCTCTATCGCTTTGTCGACAGCTTTTATTGCATCTTAGCCCATTCCTTTTTGCTTATAAACACACGATAAATTATTGAAGCATAAAATCCTCAATTCTAATACTTTTTAAAAGGGTTAAATATTTTTAAAGACCTGTTAGTTAAAAAAAATTATTTCAGATTTTATAAAGTTGAAAAATTTTCTAATTTAAATACTGGCTTATATAGTAACATATCAATAGGCCTAGACAGCAAATATATTTGATCTTCGTATTTCAACGAATGTGAAGCTTCCATTACTTTTTAAATTAATTTTCTAAACAAATGAAATTATTTCATTTGTAAAATCATATCCTAATTCATTTGTATCTACCCCTTTTTCCAGTAAAAAAGAAGAAGTGAAAATAAGCCTATTAGCTTATAAAAAATAAGCTATTTTTTATATAATTTTATAAAATTTTTTTAATTATTACCTTTCTTGCATCAATAATAATTGCCATATTTCTTTTTCGCCCTGAATTTTTAAGAAGTCAATCAATTTTATTAATAATTTTAAGCAATGTGGATCATAATTTTCTATCCCTTAATTTTATTTTATTATCGACCTTTTATCAAATATGTCAGCCATTTCAGTATAATAGTTTAGAATATATTAACAATTTTATTTGTACACTATATTTTTATTTATGCTTAATAAGGTATTAAAAAGTTGTTAAAAATTAAACCACTTTATTTTAATAATAAAATTGGATATTATTCTATCTAATATTTTAATATTTAATATACTGAAAATTAACTTATATAAAAATATATTTATAACCCATGTATTTTAAATAAATTTTCATTATTTTATGCTACCCAAATCATATTTAAATTTCTTTTTTCGAGTTTCTTCTAACTCATAATCTTTATCATTTTAATTATCATAAACTTATTGCTTTTAGGATCCCCAACGTTATTTATTTGGACTTATACTTGCTGTTCTCCTTAAATCATTGAATTCTTTTTAAATTATCGAAACTTATTATGGTTGATAATATTCACTTATTTGTTTCTAAGGAGAAATAGTATCATCACCTTAAAAGCTAACACTTTTATTACTAAGGGCTGATGTGTTTATTGGATTTCTTTAGAATTAAACATTGAAAATTACTTAGAATAATTTTATGATATTAATTAAAAACAACTTTTTTTTACCTATCTTTGATCAAATTAAATTTTTTCCTATCATTTACATTAGATTTTTAATTTTGCAAAGAATAGTCACTTTTAAGGGCAATTTCATTAAACTAGCTAATATTTTTGTTACCTTTTATTGGACTTAGGGATTAAAATTTCACATTTTAAGAATTACTTTTGAATAATTATATTTCCTATTATTGAGATTGAATATCTAAATTATGTTGTAAAAAACTTTTAGACCTCTCCTATTTTTACCATATCTATTATTAAGACATAGTTTCTCGCTATTATTATGCTTATTTTATGGGTGAAAGTGTATATTCCTCTTACTTTTAAAATTAATATATTTTGTTTTATTGTAATTACTAATTTCTCTTGTCCAATAATTTTTTTTAATGTAAATCAAGTCTCGATTACTCCATTAATCGTGTCACTTTTTCTTCGTCTAGCTAATTGTTTTGTTAAATGAATATTTTTAAATAAAACTATAATTTAATATAAATTATCTACTCTTTTTAATTTACCATTTTCCTATTCATTATCATTTGTGGATCTGATTAATCAGGATTGTTATAAGCTTATATATTTTAGATAGTTGCTAATGAATTATTAAAAGGGTCTTCCGTTTACTAATAATAAGCCATCGTATGGGACAAGTTATTCTGATTTACATTAATAGGGTATTCTGAATTTTGCATTTAAATGTTAGATTGATTGATGTAAGACATTTAGTTTTCATTGTTAAAATAATCGCCATAGTCCCTTTTTTCTTCTGGTTAAACCTAAGTCACATTCTAAGTCCATTGTGTTTTTGAAATACGGTTATTTCTATGAACTCTATCAAGAATTTCATGTAATTATTTAGACATAACAAATGTCGTTATTAACAAACCTAAATTTATCACTATTTCTATATAGTAAATAACAGAATTTATTTCCGAAAAAACTCCTTGTCTTTTTGCCTCTAATCCGTGTTGTAACTATTAAAGATTTCAATAATTAACTCAAAGTTATTTATAATTTCATTATTTTTTTTTTTCTTTACTGAAATATGAACTACATGCCAACTTATATTTATAAGACATAAAATAAGTGAGTATCTCGTATGTTACATTGTTAACTTGCTCAAAGTAAATATGTATGTAACGAATTAAAATGGCTAAACAGCCCAATAGATGGTGAACTATATTCTGTATTCGTTTATATAGATATGAAATTTAATATAAAATAAAAATACTGTATATTGTGCTATATTTACCTAATATCTGTCGTAATATATCTCTCTACAATATGCATTCCAACTACAGGTATCAACAAACAACAGCAGACCCAATAAAATACGTTTACGAAAACAATAAATGTGACTATTTTATAAATAGATAGTAAAACTATCTGGCAAGGAAGCTTCATTTTCTATAAACTCTTTGGCCTCATAATACCTTGAAAATTTTTAATTAAAGTTTATATTTAGATATGTGAATTCTATTATATTCAACTACCATTAACCACATTTATAATTGGGAAAAGTATCATCCCTTTCTAAATAATAAGTTTTTTTTAACTAACAAATCTTAATATTTTTTCTCTGTTTTTTCCCAGTCTTAAATGTTTAAATCTGGTTCTGAAGATTCTATTTTTTTTCTTTTTATTCATTAAGAATACTTTATTTTAATTAATTCTATTATTTTTATCAACTTCCTCAAATTATTAATTAAAATAAAAATAATTAAAAATTAGTATTTTTATTTTACATAATTAAAATTAAGTTAAATAACTAACTAATTAAATTCCTTGCTAAATATTAAGATAATTATATTTTTAAAAATATTTTATAGTCATTTTAAAATAATATACCATATTATTTTAGCTATTATTCTTTGTAAAAATGTATAAAAATAATTTCAATATATGTTTTTAACAAATAATATAATTGAAGAAATATAACTATGATATTAAATTTAAAAAATATAATAGTATGATAAAATAACTAGGTTTTTTATTATAAAAATATATATTTGTCTTAAAAAACGAAATAAAATATATATTAATATGTTTGATAATTAAAATTTTCTATATAAATTATGTATTAATAGAAATATTTTTTATATCTTTGATAACAAATTTGATTTTTTTCATATAATAAGAGCAACAGCTAAACTTAATACTACTAAACAGGCTCCTAATAATGAAGAGAAGTTACTAGATGAAGGAGGTTTGTAGTTAGGATCAGAACATAAATATTTATAAGTTTTATCGCATGAGTGACCAGTAGGACATTCAGAACAAGGGGTATCTCCTTTTTTATAAATAGGTTATCCACTATAGTTTCCAGCCTTTGAATATTAACAAACCTAAACGAATTAAATTTTTTTATAACTATAAATATACAGTAAAATATATTAATAAAATTCGTACTAAATATAGATTTTATTTTCCGTCTTTTTCATAAACAGTAGCTCCACTATAATATTTAATTTTAAAAATGATATAAATATATTAAAATAATAATATTTTTTAATTTACCATCCTAGTTTAGTAGTGCTAGCCCATACCCCTATATATATAGCATAGTTAATATAAGATTATTTTATATATTATATAATAATTTATTACATTAAGTATAGTGTCCTGTTCCTGACTCGAAGACATATTTCTTTTAAAAAATAATGTTATTGCAAAAAATACTTAAAAAAATAAATATTTTACATCAATATTAGCTTAGTTAAACTTTTTAACCTATTTTAAAATAAAATTTTATTAGTTTTTAATATTTTTTAATATTCTTATTTTATCTACCTCATTGTACCATGCTTTGGCTAAATTTTTAACACTATCTGCAGTTATAGTTTGTGTACCTCCTGTACTTTGAGCAATATTTTCTAAAAAAAATATAGTAATTTAATAATGATTTTAATTATATTTAATTACCTCCTGAGTCAGGTCTCTCTTCACTTTTTGAATGTCCATAAACACATTTGCTCGCATTGTTTTAAGCATTAGTAGCAACTGTATTATCCCATACAAGTTTGTTCATATTAATAGCTTTCGGTTAAGGCAAATCTATATATTTTTTGGAAATATTATTAAAAACAGTTCTTAAATAATTTTACTAATTAGGTAGACTGCCACAATGCAAATTACCTTTATAAAAAATAATTCTAATAATAAATATTACCCGTTTCTTCTCCTCCTGCAACTTTATTTCTCAATTCATTATGTAAGTTTAGGATGGCGTCTTTTACTTCTTATGAAAGTCCTTCTTTAATGAGTTTTTCTGCACAACTTTAAGAAGATTAAAGTATTAAAAGTGCTAATATTAATATTTATAATTTTTTAAACATTATTATTGTTTTGTATTAATTTTTATTATATTTATTATGCTTTAATTAATTATAAAAATTTTATGTATTTATAACTGTAATTGTAGCATATAAGTGGTGTAAATTATATTAAATTTTCGTCATAAATTCTTGAATATAATATTAAGAAATAATACCTTGAAGAAATTTCTTAAAATACAAATTATATGTTTTAATTATTGTGATATTGATTATTAGAATTATTGGAGATGATAATATTAATCTGTTCATACCTACACATAAATATCAAGTAAAAATTTATTAGAATCTAAGATAATATTAAATATTAGAATTAAATAAATTATATTATATTTAGAAATTTTAATAAATATTCATAAAAAATTTTTTAATTATAATATTAAGAACATCTACTTGGAGAATTTTCTTATAATTCATATTATATGTTTTAAATATTGTGATAATTTCTGATTTTTAAAATTAATGAGGATGATCATATTAATTTGTTCATACCTACGAATAGCTAGCAATTAACAATAATTTCATTATTATCTAATATAATAATTATAAAACTTATATTATATTTGGAACTATTGAATTCTAATTTTAACATACTAAAATATTAAATTCCATATTTTAATTATAATATTTTATAAAAATTTCTAAATTAATTAGAAAAAAACCAAATAATAAAATTGATTACCTCAAAGTAGAAATAAATATATTTAAATTTCTAATTAATTTAAAGTTTATGGAATAATATATGATTAAAAATATTGGTTTATTAATTTATATATTATTGCAATGTTTTTAACATTATTATTATCATCAACCAAATCTATTTTATAACATAACATATGTATATAATATTTAGAAAAATAATCATACAAATTATGATATACTTGCAATAAACATAAATTAATACCATTACTAAATAATTATCAATGAGAAATCATAGTTATACGAGAGCTTTTATTTAATTAGCTAATTTATATAGCAATTTATTTTTACTTCTTTATCTTTATTTATGTATAATTTTAATTTCTTTCGGAATTCTTCTTTTTTAAAATTGGAAATTTAGATACCTGTGTTAAGGTGTAAATGTTTATCACAGCAAAAACATACACACATATTAGGAGTAGCAGAACAGATAATGAAATTTATTTAGAATTTACTAAATATTAGTAATTCTTATTTTCGAGTCACTTCTTAATTATTGAAAAGTTTGGGTGAAACTAAGCTCAATATGAAGTTTCTTCTTAATAATATAAATAATATATTTAACATTATAAATTAGAATCAATATATATATATAATTAAATTTAATTAAATGAATAATTTATTTACATTATAGCTAATTATTTGTTAGAATATAAATCTAAATAAAATATATTAAGATATAAACATTTTTTCTTTATATTTTTAGATTAATTAATTAAAAATATATTATTAGAAATACTGGTCTTTTTATTAAAAGTAATTACGAGAGATTTTAAAGACTAAATTATATTTTTAATAATAAAATATAAAAATTTTATCATATATAATATTATTATATATTATTTATAAGAGTATAACGCTGTAAAATTTCTTAACTATAATCATTTAAAAATAAAAAGTATTTTTAATTTATATAAAAAAGTAATTTGATTATAGATTTTTTTAATCAAAGATAAATAAAATATATGTATTTAATCTTTATTATAAATACATAATATAATATAATTCTTATAAGTTTTATTAAAATAAAATTGATAATATTATAGCTAGTGACCAATTTTTTATTAATAAAAATTCACAAATAAATTAACTATAAATTAAGCTAAAATGATCGATTTATTTAGCACACAATTTTAATGGAAACTAAAAGGAAATTTAAAATGGCAAAAAAACATGGGTAGGAGTACTGACTACCTTTTTAGTAGCATTAGTTTCATTTTCTTACTTGGGATATTTGATTTATAAATTATAAGCAAAGCAGCTGCTCCCCAGAGGTAAAATCTAAAATTATTCTACAATAATTATATATAATTTTTAATAATAGTTACAGAAATTACAAAAATAAATTCGAAAAGTGAAATCTAGTTATCGTAATCCCCTTTTTCAGTTCAATTTTTTACTGCAGATAATGTTTATCCTTCAGGATATAACTTCAACAACTATTTCGAATTTCAGTTTATTTTTGGTAATTTATGGGTTAATCCTGATTTGCCATCAACAAGTGGAGAATTATGCAAATAAGCATATTCTGATAAAGCAGATTAATATGCAGAAAATGTAAATAAATAGCATTTATGATTGTTTTACAAGAATTAATTATTTTACCAAATAGGAATATTGTGCACCGAAAGATTATTTAAATCTTCAATCATAATTAAATATAGATAAAGTAGCTTCAGAAGATTCTATTTTTTTTCAATTAAAGTACTGTGTAGATAAACCTAATTGTGTATAAGAATAAGATATAGTTAATTTTCTAAACAACTACTAAGTAGTAATGCTTGTTAAGTTCAGACTAAATGAATTTGATTACAAAGAATAAAAATTAAAAGATGTAACTTTAGAAAAATATATCGTTTTAGACCCTGACAAATTTATTTTTGAAAGATCAGACTTAAAACTCACAAATTTATTTCTGGTATTTTTCTAATAAATCAGTTATTAATATAAAAATTAGTATAATTAATTTAATAATTAAGGATAATGGGTTTATTTTAAGTAACTATGAGAAAATTGAATATTTAAGTTCAGCTCAAGACGTAACATGGGATAATAGTAAAACATTTGCTCAACTTAGATTTCCTTAATTTAGAGGCAAAAATCTTGCTTATAGTTCTTAATTTACATTGTCCCTGAATACCAGAGAATTACGAGTGGAATATGTGAAATTTACCGAAATATTAGCTTAATTTTCTAGTGTTTTCTAAGTTTTAATGATAGCTGGTAACTTTAAATTAAACTAACCCATTTTTAAATTTGTCTTTTTTTAAAAGGAGTTTTTGCTAAATTCTGTTCGGAAGCTAAGCTTTTTGAATAAATTATAGAAATTCATTTAAAATATTACTATTAAAAAGTCTATAAATCAAAATGTTGGAATTAAAATAAAGATTCTTTTGATTTTTCGATAATAAAAAGTTTGAAGTATTATATTTTAAATGAGTATTTCCCGAAAGTATTAGAAAAATAATTAAATTAAATCGAAAATAAGAAAAATGAGGGAAAAAAAATTGCTCCGAGGTAATGTTAAGAAAACTTTCAAATTGATGCTTATTCTGCAATTTACTAAGCCACCAAATAAAATCTCGAACTAGACCAATTATATAAAGAAATTCTATAATTGAAAACATATGTGTAGCTTCTTTATAGCGAAGAAGAATATGCTGCTGTAAAATTCACAGGGAGAAGGGCGCCTTCTTCTATTTTATGCAAGTATGATTACAATAAAATTGACTAAAAACCCCCTCCATCTTCTAACTCAGCTGTTTCTCCATTAGAAAGTGCTAAATAAATTGATTCTGATAATGAGATTGTGGGAGCCTGCAAATTACGTCTTAATCATTTAGAAAAAATAGATCTAATCGATAGGAATGAAAAGATATGCAGACAAAAATTCTTAAATTTTTGTTAAAAAGAATTCGATTTGCAGAATTAAAATGAATTGATTAACTAATAATCAAATACTAGTCGTTAAATATATTAATTCTTGGAAGATGAATAATTAAATTTATAATAATAATAGTTTTAGAATCCTTTGATTTCTGAATAATAAAAAAAAATTTAAACATCTTCTTAAATCTGCAAAAGAATAAAAGAATCATTTTATGAAATTCCAAAAATTCAATAAAAAGGTATCGAAAATGATATATATTAGTAAATTGAAAAATAATTAAGCAAGAATCAAATTCCCTAAAAATATAACTCTACAAATAGTTATTAAAATTAAATGACAGTAGATGGTATATAATAATGAATCATGTTGTATGTCTATAACATTACAAATTTAATTAAAATATAAATTTATTAAAAAATTTAGATTTATTTAATGTAAAACTATTCTGTTATTTTAATAAATTTTAGTTTTATATAATAAATTATAAAAAGTTTTATTAATGTTTTTTATCAAAATTTGTTATTTTTTATTAAGTCTTATATGTTTAAAAATGAAAATAATATACTATTTAAAGAAATTCTAGAACTATTAATTATGACACTGTAATAATTAATATACACATTTCATATTAAAAATCAATTAAATAATTTTAAATATATCAATCAATTGTTTTTCTAAAGATATTCATTAATGTTTACAATCGTTTCAAGTCCTCTTGAGTTATTCATTTTATCTTTAATAAATCCAGGGAAACTTCCTTTGGGATCTAAACAAGAAATAAAAACTATTTTGGTTTATGTTTAACCTTAAGGAGTTAATTTATAGAGTAAATAGTAATGAGCAGCTCTAACCCGTCCTTTAACTTCAGGTTTTATGGTGTCGTCTACTATAGAGGTACCTAATAAATATATTTCTCCATTTTCTTCAAAGACTCCGTGGATTTACAAAGTGTCTCTGTCATCTCCCATTCTATTTCATTTAATATATTATGTTAATTAAAAAGTTAGAATTTAATATTATTATTAAATTTTATTTACGGAGGAGAAATGACAACGTAATTAATTTTATATCCTTTAGGTGATTTGGTCACAGTTTCAACACTTTTGATTTTTTTATTTAAAGTGGTAATTAAAGACATGTCTTATAAAACTTCTCTGACTTTGGTAATAGGGAAGTTTAATACTCCTTCTCCTCTAGTGGCCTTGAGACCATTATCACTATCACTTCTTACATAGTTTACAAAACCTAATTTAGTATTTTTGTCAGATTCTTTCCATTCACTAGATAACACAGATATTTTTTTAACTTTCTCAAAAGTTCCATGTAAGTGAGTTTCGTGAGCGTTTTGGTTGAGTTATTATTACATTTATTATTGTTTTTTTTTATTTTTTATTTCTTTTTATTAATTTTTTTATTGTTTTATTTTTCTTGTTGATGTGAAGTAATTATAATCTTATATTCTATTACAAATATTATAATCAAATATCTAATAAAATAGTTTACTAACTTTAATAAATTTCGTATATTTACATTTATTTTATTGCTATTACGCAAACCTAATTATTACCAGGGAGATAATTGAATTAATATTAAAAATCGTAGTATTAAATTCAAACTTCAAACTCATATTACCCAATTTTTAATTTTAAAAAAGTCAAAATCTTAAATATATTCTAATGTTTTAAATAAATATTTTACTTTATTATAAAATCGTACTTTTTTATTTAATTATTTATTATTAAATAAATATGGATTTATCATTTTCATATATTCATTTTTTCTATTACTAGCCCTTTTACTCTTATTAATATTTATTTAATTATTCATTATAGAATTAGCTTTGATTACCTTATATCAATAAGTGCTTTTTTATTATTTTTCCCATATTCCAAACACCAAAAAATGTTTTATCTTGCTAATGATTGTAATAAGCTCCAAAACCATGTTTTTTATTTTGATACCATCCTCCCACATAAATATTATTATTCTTATAAGTCATTTTCCCTTCTCCTTACTTGTTTTTTTCTTGAGAATTCCATTCATTTAAATCTAAACATTATATACAGAGATGGAATTAATTTAATTAGAAATTGGGATTAAAAATTATAATTACCTTATTAAATATGATTTAATTACTATTAATTTTAGTTGATATATAAATCCTATGCACTTTATTATTCTTAAATTTGTTTCTAAATCTCTGTTAATTCTGGCTCAGGCTTATTTAAATTATTTTTTTCTTATAATATTGTCTAATCGCTATTATTATTTTAAACCTATCCTTGTAAATCTTAATTATTTAAATATTATGCATCTGAATTACTTTCTGTATTTATAATATTCACAATTTATTTAAATTTGGAAGAAGGAAGACCTTGTGATTTTTTATTTTTTTCTTAGAAATTTTATTATAATATTTTACTACTATCATTGTGAGAATCATTGTGTGCTATATTTTTTTGGTTTATAATAAAATTAAAGTAAAAATGTAACTATATAAATGCAATTTTATTAAATTTTTTACCCACACTCTATTTGGAAGATTTGTTTTTTTCTTCCATAAGAGAATCATAATAATAATGATGTAACTCTTCCTCTGATATGACTGACATTAAATGATTTTTTTAAAATAATTTTGCGCTATATTCTTTACTTGGTAAGGAGGTTACTATTTCTATATATTTGTAAACTACTAATTTATAAGATTTATTTATATTTCACTAAAATTAATAGTAGACTTAGATTCAACTACAACAATTTCATACTAAATTTTCTCAATTTTTTGCTTTAAAGCGTAATGATCTTAAAAAAATCATATATTATACATCAATTTACTTTAATCTTTAAAAAGTATACATTTTACCTTAACTATTTTCTAAAAATAAAGAATTTGTTAATCTCTCCTCTTATAGATTTCCTTGAAAATTTTATTTTTCTTATTCTGCTAAGTAAAACTTGCAGGAAATTTTTTAAACAATTCTCCTTAAAATTTATTTTATTTTAAAATTATTTTTAGAACTTTAGTCCACATTTAATTTTGCGGTTAACATGTTACAATTGCATATATGCTATACAAACTAAATATTATTTTGACTATTATCTTCTTCATTTATTACAGCAAACTAAAATACAAAATTATTGTTTTCCAAAATTAAAAAACACCCTAAATATCCCTTTATATCTTAGATAGTAAATTCTTTAAACTTTTGGATAATTAATATTTATTTTAAGCTTGATAATTATTTTAGTTCCTTTTTCTTATTTTTCAATTTACTTTTTACTTTATTTTAATTTTAATAAAATTGTGGCTCTCTATTTTAAAGAGAAATTATTCCTATATTAGAATATATTTAAACAAAATAGAATACTTCCCCCTATGGCTTTTCTAATTAAAAAAGTTTTAAGAAATAAATTAAATATCATTTTGATAAATTTACACAATGTATTCAATTTAATAATTTTATTATGCTCATCATTTCCCCCAAGAAATAAAGTTTAATTTTCTTAATTTAATTACAGTACTTCACTTACATTTTGACAAATTTATAAAAGCGATTATTTAAAACTGCTATGATATATATCCTTATTATATTCTTTTTTAATCAATTTTTTTAGTAGTAGCCTATAGATATATTGCTTCTATATAATACATATACAAATATTTTAACAAAAATTATCATGTAACAAAAAAAAACAATTAATTACATTTTCGGAAAAAATGATCAAACACAAAACTAAAAGTTAAATTTTTTTATGTTTAAAAATCCCCATAAATTGCCCAAAATTTCTTTATTTTTATTTAATAAATTAGTAGTTTATAAGGTTTTATTCTTCGAATAGAAAATATCTATACGAAACTTAGAATTCTAATTTGGAATTAATTTATTTCTACAGTTATTATTAATATTTTAAAATGATTTTGTTTTTAAAATTATTATTTTTTTCTTTTTTGGTGTCTAAATGGTACTCTTTGTATTAAAAAACATAAAATCTTTAAAGCACTTTTTGTTTTTTTAGCTCGAATTTCTTTCACTCTGAGATCCTGATTGTTTTTCTATTATGCTACTATTATTATTTTAAAACTGCAATTTTTCATATTGAATATTAATCAAATTTTATAGTTACAGTTTACTAGAATAATTACTGTTATTGTGACTACTTAAATCTGATTTTTATATTTTACTTTATTTATTAGATTTGTTATACTAAGAACTATTATTAATCTAATTTTCATCATTTAAAAAGGCTTTGATACTTCCGTTGCTTATACTATTCTTATTATTGTGATTTTGGCTTTAATTAGGTGTGCTTTTGGTGCTACTACTGTTATTATATGCTAAATTAGGAAAATAATATTGCGCTCTAGTATTTTAATTATGACTCTCAGTTTAAGTATTTTAAATATTCTAATAAATAAAAAATAAAATAATTTATAATTTTTATTAATAAATATTTTACCCTTTCTAAACCTAAACAAACATTTTTACTTTTTTAATAGTGTTTTTCTTTCATTAAGGATGATTAAGAGATAATTTATGTAAACTACTGCTATTTTCTGAATAAATTATTTGAGTTTTCTTTGCTTTTAAAATAAAAATAATATAAATTTTCTAGTTTTATTGTAGTTTTATATATACTTTATATTTTTAAGTTCATTCTTTTATTGAGCAGGAGAAGAATATACATTTAAAGGAGTACGAATTTTTATTTTTAAATTTTTATTTTTTTTATTGTTATTTTAATTGAAAAAATTATCGGTTTTCATATAAATGTTATGGTTAGCTAAATTACTACCGCTTCGCCCACTCTCACTTTCAAAACTGTTAGAATTTGTAGTATAGTAGTGTTATTTTATATCATTTTCCAATACTGTATCAGTCAATTTCATTTACTCATAAGGAGAACTTTATTTCAATTTTAATAAATAATAATATAAAAATTGTATATAAATATTGTACCTTTTGACTGAATGCACTTTTTATATTATTTTAAATTTTTTAAAAGTTTTTTTTTCTGTTTTTGGAGAATTATCTTTATAGTACTGGTTACTTAATTATTAAAATTTTTAAATATTTTTTCTAAACTATTCTTAATTTATTTTACTCTTTATTTGCTAAAAATTTTATTAAATAATTTTTAAATACGTTAATGTTATTTATAATATAATTTACATTTTAAAAGTGTTAGAAATTATTTATCATTTTTTGAGTTATTGGGTGCTATTCTCCTAAATTTTCTTAAGAGGTAATTACCGAATTTTAAAAATTTAAAAAAGTATGTTCATAGCTCATCAATTACAGTTCTTACTGACCAGTTTAGTAAAAAGCATATGCTAGTTTTTAAGACACATCTTTAAACTCTTATTCAGATTTTATTAGTTCCATATCAAACTATGATCTCTTTACAATTTCATTATAAGTTTAGTGAAATTTTAATACTGATTTTTTGAAGTAGAGGAGAGCTTGTAAGTGACTATTTATTATTTATATAAAAAAAAATTAGTATATACAATTTACATTTAAACTATTTTACTTTCCTACTAAGCTAAGCATTGTTCCCATATTAAAAAATGTATCACCTTGTAAATATAATTTAATTTGCTTTCCATCTTTCATATTTTAAATTAATTTTAAAGCTTCATTTAAATAGTTAAAAGATTCTTAGATTTCTTGCATTAATTTGTAGAAAACGGAAAGGTTATTTAAAGTTAATATATGAATATCATACTATAAATTTTTCAAGTTTTACTCTAAAAATAAATCATTTTCCTCTATTTAATAATCATTTTTTTATATAATTTCATAACTTAGTTATAACAAAAATTTTGATTTTTTAGAATATTTCTCTATTTCTTCTATTTTATTAGTTTAGTTATTATTAGTGTTATACTATTCTATTTTTTCTAAAATAAAACTTAGCTTATGAATTAAGACTTAGAAGCAAACTCGATATGAATTAAAATCTCTATCCCTAGTTTAAATGCTGGCTTGCAAGTTCGATCGCTAGTAAATATTAGACATGATTTAAATGGATGAAATTTTTAATTTATTTATTTATTTTACATTATTCCATCAAATCTTTAGCTAAATCCAATTAATTATCTTTTATTTTCAATTTTGCTTCTTAAAGTAGTATATAGGAGTTTTGTAACTGTTCAGGATTTTCTCTGGGAGTTTTGGGTTCTTAAATTGTTATTTTTATTTCATTCTACAAACTATTTTAATTGTTTTGTTTTTGTTATTGCATTTGGTTTCCTTCATCATTATAAAAAAAAATTCTATTATTTTTATCTGAAACTAAACAAATTTTTGTGACTTAAATTTTTCATTTTTCCATTTTTTTTTTTCATAATTATTTTCTATATTGTGTTTTTTTGTGATTTTCATATCTATATAAAATAGATAACTCTTTGTGAACTTGGTTAAATTTTTTGTAATTTTTTAGAAATTGTTAATCAATGAATGATTTTTATTATTTCTAAATATATTGAATATAAATCATTATATCATGGATTTAAGATTATAATAATTAAATAATAATATTTCAATAGTTAATTTTTACACTACAAAGTTTAGAATCAAAAAAATTAATAAAAAGTATATTTTATATTAATACATTTTACATACTTTTAAATATATTATTAAATTTATAGAATACAAATTTTTTAACATAATAAATTATTTATTTATATAATAAATATAATTTTCTTTCATTTTGGAAATCTATCTGTAACATTACGAAAATAGTTAGCAAGAATTGATAATTTAATATTGTATCCTTCTTAGGAATAAATATAGCTAATCTATAAATTATAATAACTGGTAATTGTCTTTAACATAAATAAATTAAAGTATTGGAATATTTACATTATGAATCATTTATTATATCTGACTGTAAGAAAATATTCCCTCTGAATGAATAGTTTTCCTGATTAAAATATGTAAAAATTTTAACAGAAAATTATTGATAATAATTTACTCAATGGCTATCAAATTTGTAGTAGAATTATCTTCTACTTGGTGAACAAAAACTTCAGGGATCAAATGAACAACATAAGTTTAGAAAAATTTTATTTTTTACGCAAAAATTCAATTAAATCACTAAATTCTATGGCATTTTTCCTTTCAGTCTTCACATATAAAATAATATCAATAATTTTTAATAAATTAAAAAATTAGTTACTCTGCAACACTCAATAAAGATAATACAACTAGCTACGTATTTAAAATGTGAACCCATCATATGCGAAAATTGCTAAAAATCTTTATAATTTAAAGCATAATTTTCCTTTATTAATTTTTGATGTGATACACTGTGAGACTGTAAATTGCTTTCGCTTTAACTTTGCTTTTCTTCATCTAAATTATCACCTTCTTCATTTTACCCTTCATTTTTAGCAACATTTGCTTCTTTGACAGCTTTCTATTTTTCTTAACTTAGCTAAGATATATTCTGATATGCCAATTTTATATTATCGATAATATTTTCTGTTATATATTGCATCTAGAAGTCATTTTACTACAATCTAGCTTCCAGCTGATCATAGCTATCTTGTCTTTGCATATCGCTTGATATTTAATCTCCTTCCAGTTAATTTTCCTTAGATCTTGATTTCAGTAAAAAAGCTGCATTGCTATCATCACAAACTCTTCTGGCCTTCATTAACAGAACTTCTAAGCAGTCATTCATTAAAACAGCTTCTTTTATTTTTTATTCCTACGCTACACAGTTGATGTATTTTTTCTTTTTTAGCATTTAAATCTAAAATCAAAAAATATTTTATAATTAATTTTAAATTATAAAAAGAAAATAATTTAAAAAAATATTTATTACATTGGTGTTTATTGCCAAATAGTAAATAATTGTAGGAAAAATCACAAAAAGGCTCCAAATAGTAACAAAAAATGAGAAAATTACGAATGAATAGAACACGTATTTATTAGAATGGTGTATGAATTTTTCATTTAAGAAAAACACATCTATTATCCAAATAACCTGTACTGTCAACGGAATATGGGTAAATCTTATTACGAAATTGGGTCTATTAAGCCAGAATAGTTTTTCATGTCTGTTAAATTTGAGGTCAAAATACTGACTTTCTTCCAAAAAATCAGGAATTTGTTAATTTATACTTTGCATTGCATGTCTATCAGTTTCATATTAAAGAAGGTCGATTTGAGGGTTTTCTACCTGCAAAATAGGTTTATTAGATTGAAGATTAATTCATTTTTCTTGTATAAAAATTTAATTTATTACTTAATAAACAAGCTTTTTGTAGATTGACTTCTGAGATTTCATTTAAACCAAAAACATAACAAATACGATAAAGGGCACAGAAATTATAATAAAAAACGATGTATTATTGTTTTCTATTTCAAAATATTTAATCATCAAAAATTTCAAAACAAAAAGCAGTGAAAGAGTAAGCAGAGTCAGACTATTGATCTTAAAGATCATTTTGCAGGTCTTTGAGAGTCCGTAAATTAAATAGCGGCTCAGGTCAAAATCATTTCGCAAAAACTGCTCTGAAATTATCGTGATAAACGATGGGGCGATAAACTGAGATCTCATGAGTAAATACTCCAAAATTTTTCTCTTTTCTTGGAATTCCTTTTCTTATTCGCTGGTAAAGTTTTGCTCATCTTGCATTTTCGCGGTGTACAAAATGTCAAATTCCTATATTATTTTTTCCTGATTTTCGTAGCAAGATTCCATTTTTTTCCAGCTTTCAGCGAATTTATGTCCTAAAAATATTATATAGATTCCTAAGATCAGCAAAAATAGTGTGTACAACGCAAATGAAACACATATTTGGTCTATATTTAAATTGCTTCCACTCAATGTAGGGTCTGGAAATACTTCGTAATAGTTTAAAATCAATACGAAAGCAGAAACACTCAATATAATGGAAACATCCCTATTAAATAAAATTATCAATGAATTTTAAACTTCAAAATTAGAAACTAATTAAATTCGACTAATTAAACTATTTACTTTATGAAATGTCGCAAAATGAAATATAGTTTATAATCGAAGGTGTTTCCCAGTAAGTATTTTATTTGCAAAACACAGTAATAAAGAAATAGGAAAATAGAAACGAAAAGAAAGGCTTTTAAGTTTAACTGATCATATGAATCATCGAAACTGTCATGCTTTGTGTTTTTTTTTTTTAATTTTTCTAGCTATCGTTTTCTTCTTTTTTTCCTGTGTCATTTTCTTGAATTTCCTCTTATTTTTAATCTTCCTTTATCCCAGTACTTGTTATTTCGTTTTTTTTCAAATGAAATTGATGTGGGATAACACCATCAGCGTTCTCATTTTTAAAAAATTTTCTAATTTTCTATGCGTCATTGATTAAATGATTTCCTATTGCATTTTGTGATGTCTTAGTTCATGAAACCGCCTTTCTTGATATTACTTTTGCTTTAATTCTTGCAGTTTCTCTTTATATTAATTTACAACTTGCTCTCCTATAACGTTGTTATTATTTTTATTTTAAAGGTTGTCGTTTTTTAAAATTTAATTGATTTCATTTTATTTTATTTTTTCTTTCTCTTCTTAAAAAATTTCTATTATTTCATTTTCCTTATTGTAATCAAAAGGTTCAACTTTTTACACGAATTTTTTATCCAAAGTTCTTCTACTTTTATTTTCTCCATTTATTAATTCTTGCAGTTTTTCCAAATCTGAAGCAATTTCACCCAATTTTTTATTATCTTTTGTTAAATTATTAGATCGCACTTTTTCGAAATTCTAGTTTACTTCTGATTCATATGAATTTGGATATGCAGCTACTTATTTTTATGAATTTATTTATTCGCTTTAATTGAATATATCTAGACTTTCTTCGTTCTATAAAATATAAAAGGTTAGTAATTAGATATAGAATTTTATTTTATTTAATATTAATTTACAGAAGGGGCGAATTTTAACTTAAAATTTATACTCTCTTGACCTTAATTGTTTTAAGTAGTATTATATTTATCTTTCAAAACGACTTGGTTGCAATTTACAATTTCAATAAAAAATAAAATTATCATAATTAAAATAAAACTCTTCATTTTCTATTCTTTTAAACAAACTAAATTATTATATAGGAGTTATTATTTTCTATTTTAAGTTTTATTAACTTTTATAATGTAAATATTATATAAATGTTATTCAAAAAAGTGATTATGATGAAGCTAATTTTGTTTTTTTAATGACTATTTTTTAATAAAACGGAAAAATTAATTAATTTGCTTGGTTTAGAATGTAAAGAATATACTGAAGAAAAAATTATAACATTGAAAAACGTAAAAGTTAATTATTTAAATTGAAAAACAAATTAATTAAATTTAAGAAAAATAATAATTATTTTTTAATATATTAATAAATACAATATTAATTAATAAATTTTAATAAAAAAGTAGCGCAATTAAATATAATTATTTTATTATTTATTTTTCTTAAATCAAAATTCAGATCCATTTGGGATTTTCATTGTAGAAATACAAAATTCCGCAAGCTGCAACATGCATTATCATAACAATTATATAAATAGGATTGAAATTTCTAGGTCCTTCTTAAAAGGTTAAATAAGTAATTCCATGTAAAAGTAAATTTGAAATTGCGAATCCTACTAGAATAAGTCCGAATATCAAAGATGTATATCTAAATAAGAAATCATAATAAATAATACCCTCTTTGCAATTTCAAATATATTTATTACCTGTATCCGAAAACTTTAGGAGTAAAGCTACTAAACCAGGTAAAGACCCCTCCTTACAAAAATATGAGAGAGAAAATGCAGAAAGAGTAAACGACAATATTTTAACCAAAGTTTACAAAAAGAGTAGCGAAAAAATGCCTTTAAAAAAGAAATAAAAAATAAATTTGAATTGGCATTTAATCATTTTATATATTACTAAAAACACTTGAAGAAGTAAAAAAACTTTTTCTAAAACCAAGAGTAACTACTGCTTTGTTCCACAAAGCTCTTGAACACCCGAATATGGTAAAGGAAACGCATCCTAAAATTGTCATTTATTGATCTGTAAATTTAAACAAAATTCCATAAATTTTATAATATGACATAGCGAAGAATCCGAAAACTAAAATAAAACAAGAGTTATTTCAAAAAGTTAATAAATTTTTTAATTTTTAAATGTTTTTACATGAAGAACAAATAGCCATAACTAATAACAGTACAAAACTCTTTGACAAAATTCCTTATTTTAAACTTATACATTCACTCAAAGGAATTTGCATTTATTCCGCGGGAGATTTGTTTAAATTTTATCTACTATTTTTTATCACCAAATCTCTATAACTATTTAGGTTTTCATCTATAAACAAAAAATAAAGACTTAAATTTAAATATTATTTATTTTAAAATCCACTTACTTATTGGTTTCCATAGCATAACCAAAGCTAAAGATCCGAAAATTGTGATTATCGCTGAATAAGATTTGAGAAGTGTGGGCACATTGTAAGAAATGCATTCTTCAAAATAGAATCTGTCCATTTAATTTTCCTATACAACATGTTTTGCAGGCTAGTTCTGGTAGTTTGCTAATTCATAAGCGAAATAAGTGAATAAACACCCTCCGAATCCGAATCCAGCTTGCAAAACTGCGTTTACATAAGACGGGTTAGCCGGGAAATATCTCCACGAACAGAAAAAACGGTAACATATACATCAATCCATAAATCGGAGCAATTCCGAATATCGCGATCAAACTCCACATGTATATATTTTAAATATGCCCCAACAGATAGTATAGTATAGCCAAAATGTAAATTCCTAACAATAAATAAGATTCTTATTCGCTCATTTAATAATTGAATAAAACTTTTTATTACCTATAAATATTGACTGTCTGTTTCCTAATTTGTTTACCAGTTTTTCTCCGAAAGGAATTACTGATTTTTGGTAAATGAAAAATATTAACTTTATAATTTTGTAAAATTTATTTATTAATCATAAAAATACATGAATTCATTGCAATATTCATAAGGGGAAATATTATGGCAACACCATCAGCTGTTATTTCTACATCTTATGCCTTGAAATACGATGCAAGGTAAATCGAATACGCTCCGAAAGAGTAGAATGAACCTATCACCTTTTATTGGATAGTAAAATATTTATTGGGGTATTAAAATCAATTATATATTTTTTATTTTTTTTCTATTTTTACGAAGTTTAACAAAAATTCCTCCCACAATAACTCTCCATGATTCTTATTTTATTTCCAAAATTTCATCAGGAGTGAGTTATTTTCGCCTCATTATGTTTTAGTAGGGATATATCTTACAGGAAAACACTGTGTCTATAGTTTTTTGTATTTTAAATATTTTATTATAAATGAGTTTTATTAACTTTATTTTATTTTATTCAAAAATGTTATTTAATTAATAATTTGCTTGTTTAATTATTATATTATTATTAAAAAACTTATTAATTAATTAATCAATTAGTCAATTGTCAATTTCACTCAATTAAGAATAATTAATATTATTATTCAATAATATACATATATTATCAAACTATCTTCCAATACTAAATATATTTCTCTAGAACAAATTACATATAATTTTTATAGTAATATATTAAACTACACAATGTTTAATAGCTTCATTTATATCACTTAAAAAATTATCAAAAATTAAACAAACAAAATAATATTTTTTATTTACTCTTTTAATTAACGAAAATAAAAAAAAAAAAAAAAATAATTACTAAAAAATTACTGATAGCAAATAACAATTGCTATTATTATTATCAAAATGAAAGACAAAAAAAGCTTCCATAATAATGAAAATAGCATCTCGATTAACAATAATAACAACATAAACAACACAACAATAGATAGTTCTACTATAACATCAGCCGAAAACACCATAGAAGCAAACAAATAGCCCCCTTATTCTAATTTAAACTATATTGTTTTACAGTAAAGAAAAGATTTGGAATTTTTTGGATGTTATTTTTGGATCAATCGACTGAGGCATTCAACAAAGTGTTAAATTACGAAATCATTGAATATTAGAATTAGTCAAGAAGAACAATTAAAATAGTAGATAAATTTAGAAGAAATACTAAAGAACCCACAAAGTGAAGTGAATTAAAAAATACGAAGATGAGTGTTATAATAAATTGGTAGATGATCCCTATAGCTACAATTTTTTTAAATACGAAAACTTCGATCCATCACAATTAAGAATTGGATTTTCTTCAGAAAATGTTGTTAACTATGACACACCTGCTGTGCAGTTTGCCAAATTTTAGAATGTTAAAAAAATTTTTTTCAGACAAATAGTTTTAGTCAGAATACAGATTGTTATATCACTATGTATTTTACGTTCGAGTTTTAATTAATATGCCCAATTAGCTACATTTATGCCAAACATTTAATAGTAATTTTATATAATTAAAAAATATTATAACATTGATAGATATTTGATTAATATTTTGGTCAAAATTTTAATTTTTAAATTAACTTTTAATTAATTGATTATTTTATTTAATAAAGAGTCTAAAGTTTTTGGCTTTTTTTGTTGCGAATTCTACTATTTTGATGGAAAAAAGTATTTAGTCAATGATGTAAATAAAAATTAAATATAAATAACTTTATCACTAAACAAATGATTTAAATATAATTTAAAACTCTTTAAGACTAGAATGCTGGTAATGGATTTTCTGAGAGGATTGATCATTGACCAAAAAGACGGAGTTGAAAAAGATGTCTATAACTTCGTATAAGTGCAATCTGTTCACTGTGGCTACTAATTAGGAGAAATATTATTGGTACTATCAGGTAATTAAGGAGAAAATAAGAATATGAAAATAAGAGCAAAATACATATTCCAGCGCGATTTAATTGTTGAAATGCTGAATTTGTGCAAATAAACTATAGAATCCAGATAGCTTGGAGACAAAATTCTTAATCCCAATATATAGGGAAGAGATCAAATTTTGATAAGATAATAAAAGTTAAAAGATTAAGGATACAGAGATCGAATGCTACATCTTATTGAATCAGATAATATTATACCTCCCAAAGCTATTTTGACAGCTCAAGTCAAAGTAACTATATTTTATTGTTTTTTTAATTTAAATTAGCTTTATTTATAAACTTTAATAATTTTTATTGTTATAAGTATAGCATATAAAAAGATAAACATACAATAGAATACATTGATGCGTTCTGCACTTTGGGGAATAATAATATTCTAATTCACCAATTGAATAACAAAAACTGCGAACCTATTTTTCACAGCATTATTCCCTTCAACCATGACTATTTCGCATTTGAGGAGTAGGAAAGCTCGACATGTAATTTTAATAGTATTTAATTTTTTTATTAAATGAAATATAAATAAACCAAAAATAATTAGAATTAATCTTTAATGTAAGTAGTGAGAAAATTTATATTTAATTTACCTCGGAAAAAGCTTGTAAGTTTTTTTAAATAGGCCATTAAGTTAATATTGAATGATGAGTTGGAAATGAATTAAATATGTATCAATTTACCAACAAAGCCAAAAGTTGATCTTTTAAATAAATTCGTAAACATATAATACAAGAAAATAGGCTCATAAATTAGATAATTCAGTGAATATAGCTGTCTTTTGGATCAACAGTAACCTTAAACTAAAAATATTTATATAGAGAATTATTGATTAAACTAAAATAATATATAAAGGAAATTCCTGGAAGATTGCCTATACTACGATGAATAAGAAAAGAAATATAGTTTGCAAGATGAATATATATATCCTTCTCAGTTTAGAATAGATATCAACGATTATATTAATTATAAATTATAAAAAGAATAGTATAATCTTTAAATTAATGGATCAATGGGATTCTATTATGAGGGGAATAGCTTTAATTCCTTTTAAAGAACTTCAAATAATGAATCAATTTCGTACCATGAAGATAATAGTTGCAATTATAAAAAGGTAAAGATTAACAGTTATATTTTTATATATATAACAAATAATAAAATATAAAATATAACAGATAATGTAAGATAATTTTTCACAAATTGAGGAAAAAGAAGAGGAAGAATCCCCTCCCCAGAAGCATTCTAAATAAGGATAGGATCGAAGATAGGCTTTTAACTAATATTGCACATAGAATGAATAACAAAATACATTTAATTTTGATTTAAGTTAATAGTAACAATAACATAAAAAATCAAATAAAGAAAACTATTAAAATGGCCAAAATTATTCAGCTATATAGAACAATAATAATAACAGAGTACAGCTGTGTAAAGAAGAGGAAGATTATGAAGAGGAAGAAGAAGTTGATGAATATATAGAAGGAGATCCCGCCAGCAGGATATTTAAAAACTTTTATAATAATAATAAGGGCAATTCTAATCATATCAGATCAACAGAAACAAAGTTTTCTGCCTATTTTAATCAACCTGATATTTAATTTAAAGATAATGAGGAAAACATAAAGTAGTAGAAAAATATAATGGATCTCCCATATTCTGAAAAGGACTCAATCATTATTAATGATGATGAAGTTGAAGAGGATATAAATAAAATCTTAGAAAAAATTCCAATTGTGCAATAGCAAACCGGTTGATTAAAAAAAATAGTTAATCTAAAAAATCAAGATAAATGCTTGTTAGTATCTTGAATGTGAATATATATTATATTAGCTCTTAATTTATTAATTGACTGACTGAATGGCTGACTTAGTAACAATGATTATTAAAAATTGTGAACATTTTAAGTGAAAAAATATAAAAAAAATAAATTAATACAATTTTATTATGTAAAATAATTATAATAATTATTAATTAATTTAAAATGTATATAACGTTATATTACATTATTATAAATTATTAGTTATATTGTTTATATAAATTTCATTATACAACTGAAACATACTTTCTGAAGTGCAAATAATTTAAAATTCCATTAAAAAATTCTACAACTGCAGGTAAAAGACTATAAATTTCAAATATTAATAAATAATTATTTTTTTTATATGGATTTAATTACCAATTTAAATATTTTAAAAATTACCTAAATATTATCCACAAATACCATATAATAAAATAATGCCATTAATGCAATAAAAACCAAGTGTAAAGTAAAAATCCAATTCCATGAAGCATCAACCCTTTGGTTTTATTTTTTCATATTAATAAATTCATAATATAGCAGTTTATATAAATACTATAATACCAAATAAATTCATTTTGTCACTAAAATTCGAAACTCCAGTTATTAAAATTATTAATTCAACAAATGAACAAATAATAGTTAAAGAGAGTGCTGCTATAACACTACCATATTAAAGTTATAATATTAATAATTTCTAACTAAAATTTTAAAATATGATTTATATTATTCTTACTTATCTTCTGCTGTTTTATACTTACTACTGCTCATTGAAATATTTGCTGGAAGTCCAGCAGCTATATTTTGATGCTAAGAATTACAAAGAATTTAAATTTTATATTATAAATGATTTATGTTTTTGTACCATAGTTTAGTATATTATTGAAGCAATTAAAATTTAAGCTACAATTGCCAAAAATTTTGGTGGAATTAACACGTTTGCAGCTGGCATAATTTTATTATTTTTATTTCTTTGATTAAATAAGAGTATAACAATAATTAAATTTTGATTTTTGATAAATTTTAATTAAATAGTTTAATATTTTTGAATACTCAAATAAATGTGAATATAATAAAATACTAAAATAATAATTAAAAAATGTTTTCTTTAAAAATAGAATCAATTTATAATTTTTTTTTTTATAATATACATAAAACCTACTATTATTTTATTATTAATTTTAAAAAGTTATTCTATTAACAAAGAAATTAATTTTTGTAATATAATATAGAAAAAAATTTAAACAGCTGTCTTAAATTGATCATTTCTACTTATAAAATTATACTTAAATTGTCATAAACTGGACTTTTTACTTTGGAGAGAAAGCAATAGTAATATAGATGACAGTATTGATAAATTCTCCTTAATTAAATTTAAATATTAATTTAAAAATAATATACACATAATAGAATATATCCAATAAAAATACTGTTCTATTATTTTTTAAAAAAATACCATTTTTTATTATCATGTTTTAAAAATATACAAATTTAAAACTTCTGATGAAGATTTATAGTGATTATTTAGAATATTAGTTAAATATTATACCAACTCCTCAGCGTTAAATCATATGATCATCAAGTTTAATAAAACATAAAGTATATTAAATTAATTTGCTTCTTACTTTAATCTATATATAAGAATGAATTTTTTTATTAATTTCTCTAGAATAAACAAAAAATAAATAAACGAATAAAGAACAAACAAATAAATTATAATAAAATATAATTTTTTACAAAAACAATGAATAAACTTCTAATTTTTCTATTGATAAAAATCGCCATTATATAAATTTAAATACAGTTTATAAAATGCCATAATTGCATTCACGATAAGTTAATGGACGAATATAAAGATTTAGGGTTTTATAAACGCCCAGTTAGCGATTCAGAAGAAATTATTAATAATACTAAAGAAGATTCGAGTAGTTCTAATTAATTCCAAAGAAAACTGTAGGTCCACGAATAGCCAAGGAAAATTAGAATTTAAGCTGAATATTAATTAGGAAATATTTCTTCTGAATATGAAGCAATTTTTCGTAAAGGAGTTGAAGTTTCAATAGTATTATTTTTTATTTATTTGATATCATTAAAGAAAATAAAAAATACTAATTTATGTAAAGATTAATATTATAATAAAAAATTTAGAAATATTTGTAAGAAGTGGTTTATGTATTTCCCTTGACTAAAAATATTGTAATAAAAGATAATAAAGAAGTGAATAATGGGTATGAAGGTTTTTGTTAAGGCTTAGAATAAAATGGTAAAGAGCATTTTACAATACCAAGCAATTTAAAATCTACTGGTAAAAGAAAATGATTAATAAATAAATATATATAATATAATATTTCTATAATTTTTAAAAGGAGCTGACGCAGATTTAATTTTATTTGTGACCTAAAATACTCCTTCTTCATCTTAATCATATATCGGTATTATTTGTTTTCATAATGTAATTTATATAATTTTAAAATATAAATAAAGCTTATGCAGCAGCTTGTTAATGGTACAATGATAGACCCATTGTAGGCTATATAAACTTTAATTACGAATATTATTAAAAAAAGCATACAATTGGAAATGTAAATAAATATAAAAAATTAATGGATTTATAGTTTTTTGTTTAATTATAGTTTTTTATTTTTATTATTAGCATGCTAATTTTGAGTATCATGTAGAGACAAGTAAACATATATACATATATTGAATATATTTAAATGTATTAATTATTAACAATGATTAAAGGTTTACATGAAATTTTTCATTCTTTGGGATTTAGTAATGGAATGATTCCATTTTTTAGAAATTCTTAAGGTATTTAATTATTTTATGGTATGGCATTTATAACTTAATACATTAATAAAAGGAAAAAAGACAGTCTAGCAACGATATTAAAAAATACTTTTTTGAAAGCAAAATAAGAGGATTTACAACAAAAATATTAGCAACTCCTGAAGTATTAAAAGAAACAAGGAGTAATTTTATAACAATATAACAAATTATTTTTTTTTTTTAATTTTTTTTTTAATTTGAAAAGAGCATTATGGATGTGATAGTGCAGTAGGTGCATAGTTAGAAAATTAAGGAACTTCAGGAAGTATTGGATCCCATTGGTAAGGAATTATATATATTTATGAATAATTTTAAGATACTAACTTAGTATAAATTTAGGGAAAGAACAATGTTTTATAATGAATTAATGAATCCTGCAGGTATTTAATCAGACTCTATAACTTCTAAATTCACATTAGGTATACGAGCATATAATATTAAATACTTAAACAAAGATATATCTAATTAATTCAATAAATTGTATATATATAGCTTACCTAAAAGATAGCAACTGGTATGCAGATGTAGACTTATCTTTTGCTGAAAGTTTCTAAGTAAATTTTAATATATAAAAAGCAAATTGAATAAAAATTAAATCATATTTAGTGGGGAAAAAATAAAGGGTGTGATTTTCTTTCAAGTTGCTCAAGTTCCTATCCCGAATTCACAGAACTTTCTATAAAATAAACCTGTACTTTCTATCATTTCGGAATTGGATATGGAAAGACAGATGACTTCTCTGACAATTGTCCCATTGCTACTCTTTATACAAACACTGACTGTACGAATCCTTCTCATCTGCCAACCCACGCACCACGAACATACGAATCATTTTCTTCCTAAAGCAAATGTTTTGATTCCACATTTATTTAAAATGGATTTTCTTCTTCCTATACTTCCTAAGTAATAAGTTAATGAAATATTAAATGTAATAAATAATAAATATCCAATTTCTAGCGATGCTACAAACACTAATGTGTAAATAATGGAAATTCCATAGAGATCACTCTGTAAAATGGAGGAACTGAATATAAAATTACATGTAACAACAATGGAGAGGTTCTATAACCACCAAATTTATCAGGATTAGTAGGGTAACTCACATGTCCTCAAAATATAAGTGAATTTTGTTCATTCCCAGCCCCTTGCGAAAATTATTGTTCTTCTAATGGATATTGTCATAGAATAAATGGATAGAAGTATGAATAATTTTTTTTCATTTTATTACCAAAATAAATTTATATTTTTAAATTTATTTATAAGTTCTTGTTATTGCTTAAATGGTTATGCAGGAAGTGATTGTAAGCAATTTTACTTTATTTTATTTTATTTAACTAAATTTAACAAAAAATCTTATTTTTAAAGGTTCTATCAAGTGTGATAATTTCGTAAACTAAAGTGGTTAATGTGTAAATTAATGTGATTCCAAACAATATTATCATTTGGGAAATAAAATTTGCTCGTAGTGTCATTCAAATTGTTAGTAATATTGTTCAGGGCCTACTTAAAATGATTGCAGAAAATGTCCCTAACTTTAATTCAATGACAACGGAACTTGTGTCCAACAGTGTCCCCAAGGAAAATATGCAGATAAAAATTCTGGAGATTGCTTGTATAATATTATTTATTATTATAACTCAATATTGATGTATATATTTATTAATTACTTAATTAAACAGAAATTGCTCATCCAATTGTAGTATTGGATGCATAAGGGAAAGTGATAATTGTTTGATTTTATCTAAAGAATATCAAAATAATGACGCTGTAAAAAAAAGACACAAACTCGAATAGTAAGGGAGAAATTGGTTAGTCTTTTTATTTATTTATGGTTGTTTTACTCTATTCTATAGTTTCTACTTTACTTTATTGAACACAAAAAATTCATTAGATTTTTATTTCAATAATTATAAACAATTAATATTTTACATTTTTATATATAATTTTCTAATTTATATTAATCTTATAAGGTATATCAAAATTTATATAAATATGGTATTATAGAGTTTTAATAATCAAAAATATCATAAAAGCAAAGGCTTTTCTTTTTAAGGGACATGAGGCTTCACAATTATTATAGCGTGAGTCCATTTATGTTCTGCCATTATTTTATTAATAAATGAAGAGTCTTCGGTGTCCACAATTACCCAGTACCCCAATTCATGTTCTGAAACTCCATATTTTTATTTAACTTTCCCTTTCACTGTATAAATACATTTTTTGAGTTTAATTTCTTTAGTCAATGCTGGTACATTTATATTTTAATCTCTAAAATATATCAAAATAGTTTTAATTTTAACTATAAATTGAATTAATTTTTATTATCAATTTACCTATATGGACATGATTTACATGGCAAACCTTCTAATAATTAAAATATATCAAACTATCCAAATCCGAGGGGGTGAATAATTCCTCGGTTATAATTTATGCACTTACTGTTAATACAGATAGATTCTATATTTATGCTTTAAATAAAAATAAATAATTAATAAAAATTCCTAATAAGCATATATTATATAAATATACCCTTGAACTATTCCTTTTTATTATCGAGCTAATTAATAGGTCATATCTAAAGAAGAAATTTTTCCTGAAGCCTATTTGCCCTTATCTTTTTAACATTTTGCTAGTTGCGCCATGAAAACTGAATCTATAGTTGCGTATATAGTTTCAATAGGTTCTGTAATTTAATTTTGAAATAGTGTAGAACTTGAGTTCAGAGGTCCATTGCATTATGCATGTTATAAAATTATATTTGTTCTCAATAAATCAAGTCCCAATTGTTCTGCCAACATATTTTCTAATTCCTTTATAAAAGTATGCTATCCTACTTTAAATCCAAACATTTTTTTTGTGTCTTTTATATACACCCGCAGAGAAATTATTTTATTAGAAGGTTTCTTTTTCATTTTTTTTTTTTTTCTTCAGATTTAGTTGGAATTTATATTGTATTTTTATATAATAATTTATATTTTTATAGTGTTATTATTTGTTATAATTGTGGAAAATAATAAACAAATAAAAAATTATTTATTTGGTATTTTAACAACAAAGTTTAATATTGTAGTAAAATATAAAATTTTATTATTTCGCAATTTAATTTATTAATATATAAATTAACTAATTAATTGAATTAAAGCCATATATTATTAAATCTGAATATAATTAAGAAATTAATCAGTCATTATTCAACTAATATTATTACTACAAAAATAAAATTTTTCTTAAAATAGTAATTGATAAAATGAGTTTAAAAGATTTTGAAGGCGAAGATATGATCAATGAACTTTAAAAAGAAATAGAAGAAATATAAATTAAAAACTAAGTTGACTAAAAAAATTTTAAAAATAAAAACAAAAAAGAATAATTAAAGTTTTCAAATCTTAACCCAATAATAATTTTATCTTTCATAATTCCCTTTTTTGAAGAAGATGAAGTAGCATAATTTACACTAGTTTGCAAAAAATTTTATAAAATGATTTATTCTCCTTTAGGTATTATTGCAATTTATAATGCTCTTAAGTTAGTTATTTAACAAATTATTTTCGTAGATTTTAATTTAATAATTTATACAAGGTTATAGAATTATATTAAAAAAGAGATAGTCTTTTAATTATTTTGAGATAAAAGATTAAACTGTTTCGGTAGAAGAGAAAGATTAAACAGAATTAGATCTAACAACTTTCGATTTTAATTCAATTGGCAATGTTTAAACAACATAATGTTCAGAAGAAGACTTTGAAGTTAAAATTCAAACTCTATCGAGTGTAATAGAATAATGAAATTTTCGTTCTAAAATTTTTATTATTAAAAAGAAGATCTTATTTATTTTCTTTTAATAGGTAAAAGATTTTTTAATAATCAAATTAAAAGAAAGTCAAGAATGTATTATCAGATTGAGAAAAAGTATTAATGAGTTAAAACAGTTCATTGCAACGTTATAGAAATAATATGACATTTGTTCCTCACAGAGTATAGTTTATCAAACAAAATTAGCAAATGCAGAAAGCAGAATTTCAGAAATGAAGGCCATGAATTAAGAATTAAATTCTAATTATTAAAATATTGTAATTAAATATGTTTATTACTTATCAACCATTTCCTTATCTTGCATATATGTATTTATTTCATCAACTTATAAATAGATTAACCCAATGAATGCTTAAATTGAAGAATTGAAAAAGCAGAAAGGATAACTGAGTAACGAAAAATCAGTTTTGGTTAGAGAAGTAACTTTTTTCTTGAAATATAATTAATACTATAATTAATATTATTAATCTTTTATTAGTATAAAAAGTTGAGAGAAGATAATTAAAAAAACGAATTATAAATTAAGACACTTAAAAATATGTTGACTTCTGTAAAAGATACCTTCGAATAACAACATGAAATTTATCAAAAACAACTATAATCCTAATCTTCGTTGTAATAATAATAATAGTCAAAGTTATCATAGTGAATAATTTTATTCTTAATTTATTTTTTTTATTCTATATTATATCTTTTCTTTAAAAAAAAATTACATATAATTAAATTTTGAAAAAAGTTTGATTTAGTTTTTTCTGCATATTTTAATTTCAAATTAATTTAAAAATACCTAGCATAAAATTTTGATTTATATTATTTATTTAACAAAAGTAATATTATAATTAAAATATTGTATAATTTAATCACTATAATTATAATTTGTTAACTTAAGTTTTAGTTATAATTAAATATTGTAGTAGCATATATTGTTAATTAATTAATCAACTAAAATTTATTAAGTTTTCAGCTATAATATATAGTCTGATTGTTAATTACATAAATAAAATTACAAATATTACAAAGTTTTAATAAGCAAGCGCAAAAAAGAATTGTATAAATGCCGCCAAAAAAGGGGTAGAAAAGGACTATTGTTTAAACAATAGGCAAAGCAGAAAAAAAGCCTGTAGTTAATAGAAGAGAAAAAAGTCCTTATATCAAAAGATCAGAACGATAAAAATCATTAGAAAATAAAAGAGATCTTTCTATAATAAGAACAAGAAAATAAAAGTCAGTGAGCGAATTGGATAATGTAGATAAAAAAAAAGAAGTTATTCCAGAAAAAATCAACAGAAAGAGGAAAAAATTGAAGAAATAATATAAAAAAAGATGAAAATTAAGAAGAAGTTGTTGAGAAAAAAAGAGGTAGAGGAAGACCTCCTTCAAATAAAAATAAGTCTATAGAATAGGAAAGTTTGAAACCAGAAAAAAGTAAATCTGCAAAATAGAAAATCAAAGATTAAAAAGAAAATAATATAAATAAAGAAGTCGAATAAAAATCAATAGAAAAACAAACTAGTTAAACTCGAAAACCTAGGTATTTTGTTTTTATTGCCATTATAATGTATTTCTCAGAGATATAAAATTTAATTATAAAAGATTTAAATCAGCAAAACTGTAAATAGCTCCGATTGTTTTATTGAAACCATAAAAGGCAATTGTAAAAGGAAAAAATAAAAAGTAAGCTAAATATGAGTAGTTTAAAGATTTATTTATTTATATATGTTATATTTAATATTTCATTTAATAATATAAAAAAACAAGAAATAAAGATAACGATGATAAAAAATAAGAATTGGAAGAGGAAATACACGATTAAAATGACAAAATGGAAGAAATTCCTAATTAAAACGAAAAAATTGAATAACCAAGGAAAAAAAGAGAATACAGAAAAAGAAGTCAACCCAAAGACTTGTAATTGCACTTTCCTAAAAAAGAAATTATTGAAATTGAAGATCACCAGAAACGACTAGAAAATATATTAGCTTCTTCTTCTTAAGTTAAAGTAGAAGATGTTAACATAGTAAAGTACAAATCCGAATATTTTTAATATAATATTTATTTAATGCGTGAATTAATTATATTTCTTTTAGTTATTAGTAAAGTATAGAAATTTTATAAGAATGGGCATTGCCTACTGAAATTCCATGCAGAGAAAAAGAAAAAGAGTAAATTTACAATTATATAACAAATTCTCTTGACAATGAAGGTTCTGCCAATTCTCTCTATATTTCAGGGGTTCCAGGGATAGGTAAAATCAAATTATAAAACTAATTTACGAAAGGCAAAAATACAATTTTAATTAGGAAAAACTGCTTCTTTTCTGGAAATGATCAGAAAAATTTAAAACGAAAAAGCGAATAAAATGAATAAATAAGCTGATTTTTTTTTCTGTCATCTGAATGGTAAAAATTTATAAATAAAATCTTTAATTATTTCAGCCCATGGTCATACTCATTATATTTTTTTGTTATTTAGGTATGAGCTTCAATTAACCAGAAAATTTATACCAATAACTCCTCAAGGAAATGGTAGGTTTAGATTGCAACAAAAATATTGCTTGTTAGCATTTGAATTCGATATTTACGAAGGGTCAATTGGAAGAAAAGTGGTTTAAACACCATTTGGATAGGGCAGATTTTGAGAAAGCGAAGTAAAATGTGAAGAAAACAAAAATTGTACTGCTAGATGAGCTGGATTATTTATTTACTAAGGATTAAAATTTGCTCTACAATTTGTTTGACTGGCCCCATCATGGTAAATCTAAATTAGTTATAGTCGGAATTGCCAATACGATGGATTTCCCTGAAAAGTAATCTTAAAAAAACAAAATAAAAAAGGAAAATTTGTAAATTTTTACCATTTTTAACTAAGACTCAAACACAAAATAGCTTCAAGAATCGGAAATGAAAGAGTTGTTTTTGAACCTTACAAAAATGTGCAAATTTAAAGCATTATAAAATCGAGACTTCATAAAATTGAAAGTGTTTTCGAAGAAAATGCTATATCATATGCTTCAAAGAAAAGTAAAAATTTAAATAATGTTAATAAAATTTATTAATTTTACATCGGATTTAGTCGCAACTTCTTCCTCTGATATCAGAAGAACATTGAATGTGTGTAGAAGGTCAGTTCAGTTGGTATTAGAAAATTATCTATAAAGGAAATTAAGTTTGGGAAATACTGAATTGCTAAAAGTTTAAATTGCCACAGTGTAAGAAGCGTATCGATAACTTTATGATAAGTAAACTCTTTAAAAAACTAATAAAAATATATATTAAATTTTATTTCAATTAATATAGGCCATATCACAAATGCTTAAAATTCTTCAGTGATTTCCATAAAATTCTATTAATTTCTATTTCTTTGGAAATTAAAAATAGAGGAATCAATAAGGCTTACTTGCTTGAATGTATAGATCGAGCTAAGTTTATGAACAATGCCTTAGGAAATAATTACTTCCCTAGCAACGGAGAAGTACTAAAATAATTATAAATTAATTTTTGCTATAGTTGATAAATAATCAAATATATATATATATCAAAATTAGGTAAAGTTAATTCTCTCATAGTTGTAAAATTTAGAGTTAATCACTTTAAAAGAACATATATGGTTAAATTAAAAGAAAACTAGTAGTCAATAGGGAAAAGCTAAGAATGTATAATTACTCTTATTATTTAATATATTTACTTCCAATTGATGCAATAATTTTTTTTTTTTTTAGACTTCAGAAAATCAACAATCTCTTGACCCAAATAAGAAGTAGTTTAATAATATTGTGGACATATAAATTCAGCTAAATATTTAAATTGATGATATAACAAATGCTTTAATATCTGATCCTGTCTATAACAAATTTTCTCATCTATTTTGATAGTCCAATTTCATTCACCTTTATGAATTTAAAATTATATAGATATTTTATTTGCTAGCTAACTAATTTACTTACCAATGGGTGGTAGTTAAAAATTTTAATTTATATATTTATAAACAAAAAAATCAAAAATATATTTAAATATATATATTAATAGTATTATAATAATATAATATAATTTGTATAAATATATTTATAACTAAAAATTACTACAAATAAATAAGTAAGTGAAAACATATGTATAAATTAATTAATATATATATAATTTGAATAAATGTATAATAAAATATATTGATCATTTAAAATTATTAATAATAATAGAATAAGTTAAGAAGTAAATATTTTTTATTTAACAATTTAATGTATTCATAAATTAATATTTTCGGTTTTTAATCTTAATTATTATTAGATGTCAGAAAAAATCTAATGGATTCTATAATTAGCAGTTTACATTTATTTCCCATAAATGTTATGGTTACTTTTATTTTCAATGTTAAATAGTTTGTCGCCGCTGCTTGGTAGTTAATCAAATTTATTTTATCCTATCGAAGGATTATAGCTAGTTTGTTATTTTAACTAGCTGGAATTTGCATTTTAGTGTTTTGGCAATTGACATATCATTACTTTTTTTAAAATTGCTTATAGTTCCTTAAAGGAGAGAATTCTCTTATTATTTTTGCTATTATTATTCCTATTTAATAAAAAAAAATTAAATATGTGTATTTAAATATAAAATAACTTTTTTATTTTTTCAAATTACCAATAAGGACATATATGGCTTTCTATGTTTGACTTCTTCATTTTTTTAGTTTAATTTTTTTAATTGAATTTCTAAATTTTATAGTTTCGTTAATGGCCATTCATTTTCTGGAATTTAATTTTCATTTCCGTAATGTTATTATTAGTTTTTTTTCTATTACGCTTTAATTATGGTAATAATTATCACTATTTTTTTAAAAATTCTGTATAGAAGTGCTGTTACAGTTTTCTTTATAAAATGGACTTATGCATCTAGAATTATTATTAGAATGTTTCCTATAAGAAATCTTCATTTTAGAGGGGGTATTTGACATCACAGACAAACAAGTTTACTTACAAATTAATTAATCAAATTTTACTATTTTATGATACTCATTGATATTTTAATACATACTTTTTTAAATTCATTCATTTTTAAACGTTGTAAGTACAGGCTAATTTGGATCAAAAATATTGATTATAATCATTAGACTTATCTAATAAACTCATTAATCTACAGGCTCTTTTCCTTTGATAAGATTTTTTTATAAGTAAATAAAATTATTCTATTATATTCTAATTTTTAATAATAGTTACTCATTTGCTTTAGGATTCTTTAAATAAGCTTCAAGTTGATGAATTGCTGTTAATAGATTAAATTAAATTTATTAATTTTTTTATTTTCTTAAAAATACCTAATTCTGGCTGAATTTCTTTATCTCTCCTTTAGAATTAATAAGATGGTTTACTTAGTTTGTAAGAATTTTTTTATTAAGGATGACCTTTATTAAATTACAATAATATATTATTATAACTATCTATTAAATCATTTTTATATCTTATTAGTAAACAACTTTTTTTTATAATTAAAATTGTATTTACATGAAATTGATCGCTATTTTTATGCATTTTATAGTAATGTATTACTAGAATAAGGGTTTTTAATTGGATTAGTTTTACGTTTTTTTTGAATTTTAATATTGCTTTACTATTTCGGATTCTAAGTAATATTTTAATTCAATTTATACTCTACCTTTTAAGAGTGATCGCTTATTTTTTTTATGGGAATAAGGGGAATTTAAGCTAAATTTTGCGCTTTGTAATTTTACATTTTGATATTAATTTTTGTTTATTTAATATATTTTAATAGAGGTTATTAAATTTTATTTATAAAAAGCACTGAGTCAAAAAGTTGAAAATTAAACAAAGGAATTTTTTATTTGCTTTTTGCTTAAAAATAAAAATGATATAAGGAAGTAGGTAAGTTATTATGATAATAATATAAAAAAATCTGTTTTATTTATTAATTCAATAAATAAATTAATAACAATTATAATAATAAAAAAATATAAAAAGATTCACTTAGTAGTTATCAATTTTATTTAATTTTCACACATTTTTTCTATGTCTCATACCTCCCGGAGCTGTAAAAACCCGAGATTAAACAGTATTTTTTGAAACATTGGAAATTCTTGATTAATTTTTATCAATAACCTACATACTATTAATGTTTTAAAGTGTAGATTTGTTAAGGAAATTTTATTTAATTTATGATTAATTTAAAGTTTTTTCTCGTTCCTTTTCTTCGTGGACTATTTTCGATTCTTCTCGTGTAGATCTAATATTTTTGGCAATGAAATTTTTCTTAACTTTGGGCTCTTCATCTTCTAGTAAGTCTTTTTCTTCTCTTGTCTTATCATTAGCTTTGCTAAAAAAGATCAAACAGTTCAACAGTGAAATTTTAATATAAGTATAATAAATAATTTTACGGCAATTGCAAATAGGTTTTAGAAAGCACACTTTCTTTGACGGGTGGAATATATTTCGGCAATATTCCCTATAAAATGAAATTATTAACACAATTTTTTTATCAATTTAAATTTACTTTGATGGTATAGGACCAGTATATTTCTTCCGTCTCTATTATAAGTTTAGCCTGTCTGGTTTTTCCATACTCAACTGGAGTAAACGAAATGGTGAACTTGGTACCATCTGACCCCAAAGGCTCTAAAATTCCTGTTTTAGGGCTGATCGCAAATTCGGCGTCAGATTCAGGAGTAAATCGGGCGTTAAAGTTCTTTAAGGCTCTATTTTTATTCGTAAGTCTATGTAAAAATATTTTTTATAAGATTTAACTTTAATATCAATTAATTAACTTATATTTATATACCTAAAGCAAACTGAAGTGATTTGGTGTAATGGAGAACTGATGACTATCATGTCATCTTCGACTGGCGGAGTTGATTCCAAATTGAGTTTATACTTCCAAAGACCTCCAATTTTTCTATTTATAATTAGGTCTACCGTTTATTTGAAGGGCTTTAGAGGTTAGAACTTGACTTTGAAGCGCAAAAAGTCGTCAGGCGTTTCCAAATAATTTTTGACGCACTTTATATCGAAAATCTTTAAAAATTAATGCTCTTTTTAGTTGTGGTTTTGAATTTCAAAGTTGAAAATATCATCTTTTCCTCTTTTTATTTGGCTGATTCCCTTTATTTTTTAAAATAGATATACAAATATAAAAAAAAAGAATAAAAAGATATCCAATATTACAGGCAAATTGACGTCGAATTATGTTTCTAGAGTTGACCTGCATCGTGTTTTAAATGACTTCAACAAACCAGAGGATAGACTCTCTGTGATACCGACAATTGGGTAAACCCACTGGATTTTTTCGTTCATTTAAATGATTATGTTTGCCTTGTATTCTCTGATTTCCATCGGGGTAAAAGTAAATGGAATTTAAATGGTTTGCAATCCCTGAATAGCGATTTTGCCGGTGTTTTTCTTTAGTAGTCGAATCACATCACCTACCTCGTAATCTTCCAAATCCAGCAAAATTTTTATTTGAATGGCATCTTTAAACGGATTTTTAAAGTGAATAACAGTTGAGTAATCTTTATTGAGGCCGATAGTCAACACTTTAGGTTCAAATTTCGTTGGAGGAATCTGAAATTAATTTTTTTTTAAAAAAAAAAAATTTTTTATTTAAAAATTATTTTACTCCCATTCCAAAGCACAAGTAATTCCACTTTCCTATATCTTCTGACTCGAAAACAATTTCAGCCTGTTGAGTAACATCTATAAAACAATAATAATAATATTTTCTTTATGCAACACAAACAAAATAATTAAGATTTTTCTTATACCCAACGCTGAAGGAAGGTACTTAATGTTAGCAAAATACGTGTCATAGGGAGGAATTACTATTTCTTCCGGCGCCACTTCGAAATTTTACATGTTGGAAATGTGGACTTTGATTTTCTGTTCCTTTCCAGAAGGGTTTTCTAAGACAATTTCGTGTTATTCAATTTTTCCCAATTCACATTTCAACTAAGGCAATCTTACAACGCCGCTATCTTCGGCATTCTTAAAAAAGTAAATAAATATATAAGGAATTGCATTTCCCATATATAATATATTAATTCAATTATTTAAATTACCAAGTTGAGTTCGTACCATATTTCTCCCAATTTTTCAGAAACAAAGGCTATGCTTCCTTTCTGTTGCCCAACAGCGAGAGGCATATAAATTAACTCATACTGTGAAGAAGAGTTTGGAAGTAGTGTGAAATATTGGTCTCCCAAAAGGCCCTCTCCTTCCTTTAAAACTTCGAAGGTTACAGCGTCATCTAATTTAAAGAAAAAATAATCATATTTTTTTTCACATAAAATCATTATTTAATTTAATTGTTACTGTAAGGGTTATTCAATTCTATATCAACTGCAACTGCTTTTCTTATATTGGTCGTTAAATCCAAACATCTGTTCGCGGGAGGACTTTCCGTATTCATGAGCACAGTATACCATATGTATTTGTCACTTCCTTCTTCAGAGAAAGTAATAGATCCTGTATATTGTCCACTAAGAACGGGAGTCAAACTCAACTTGTAAGATTTCGTTTTTTTCTTGGCCGGGATCGTTATTTTATCTACCCCAGAAGCTCCAATTAAGTCTGTTTCTACTTTATAGGTGACAGGTTTGTCCTTAAAAATAAAATGGGAGTTATAAAATATAACAAAATCGAATTATTTGATAGAAAATACGAAATAGGGATTGTAGACGATGATTTCTTGAACAGTTGTCGTTCTTGCCACGCAATTGATTACAATATGATCTTCTGCAAGTGGATCTTCTCCCACTCCTTTTAAATCGTATTCGAAAACGTCGTTCGTCAAATTATTATTTAAAACCAGTCGAGCCTGTGCTTCACACTTCCATTCCGGTTTAAAAAGCAGCGGAATATTGCCTGTGGTTTCTTTTTGACCACGAAGTCTTTGATGTCTTTGCCTGCCCCAAAAATTTAAATATTTATATTAAAAGTTGATTATTTTTGTTTATTTTGTACCCATTGGTTCTCCTTCTTTCGGCGGTTGCTGCACATAAAAGTAGTGTGAATTTTGATCTTCAGTACCACTCAAGTGCACTTTGATGTGCCAATCTCTGTCTGTGTTGTTTTAAATCGGGATCTCTTGTAAAATTATTTCCTATGTAAATAAAAAAAAATGGTTTTAATTTGTTTGTTAATTTCAATTTGTAAATAGTTAGTTACCTTGGCAGGGGCAACCAACTCCATCGTGGCCTTGACTGGCTTGGGATAAGAAGTCAAAGTGAGTCTGTACCTTCTGATGTCCGTCAAGTTGTTGTTCTTCAACACAATATTGCATCGGTAATCTCTGATCGGATTCTTGAAAAAGAAAACCGTTCCTAATGAGTTGAAATTGGGGTCTTTGGATTCGACTATAGTTCCTGATGAATTTTTGCATCTTTTAATAAGCATTTTTTGTTGTATTTAAATTAAATTACCTGTCATACTGACTGTGTCGAACTGGTTTGAATAGCTGACCATTGACTTATTATCAACTTCCGTTTCTTGCGGAGATTGCATATTGGGATTGAGCAAATTGGGCTGATTTTGGTCTTTATTAAGTTTCGACAATTTCAAATTGGCAGCAGCTCCGGAATCGCTCACCTCTTTTTGCCTATTGGCATTGTAAGTCTTCGGGTTGTAAACAGTAAGGACTTTTGGACAAATGACTGAGTTGTTTTGCGGTTAAGAAACTTCAATTTCAAATTGCAACAAGTCGGGGAGAGTCTTTGGGAATGAAAAGATGTCCTTTTCAGATTTTCCCGAAGTTTTCACTCGCGTTTTTTGAACCGCCAATAAACTCTCAATCGCCCTCTTTGCACTTTTGCTGTTGTTGTTAGAAAACGGAATTTGAATGGGCCAGGGTCTTTGTTCGTCGACGAAAACTGGGGGCTAGAATTTTAAATTAATAATAATTTTATTAAAAAACATCTAAAAATGAAGATAGCTCATATACTTGTATCGGCATTTTAGGCAGTTCTATTATTTCTTCAGGTAATTCGACATTTCCGACAATTTCGTGCTAGAATTCTCCGACCAGGGGGTCGCTGAAGATCACGAAGCACTTCTGCGTTTCGAAGACCATGGGAATGAAGTTCATATTGAGGTTGTAGGTGGCCTTTCTTTTCAGTTTGATGGTGGCCATTTTGCAAAAGAAGGAGGGAATGAAGGGGGGTTCTTGATATGCGAAGTACTGATCATCATCTGATTTCTGTTTTTTCTTTTTTTTCTGCGCCGCGGCGGCGGAAGAAGACAAAGCATTCTGGCCCTTCTTTTCGTTTTCCTGTTTTTTCAATTGTTGTTGTTATTGTTGCTGTTGTTGGTAGTTTTTCATTTCCTTTTCGTGAACAATGATGATTTGGAAGTCTCCGTACTCTGCGTTGTCGAAGTTGTTTTTCACCACGATTTGGAAATCCTTCGTTTCGTACATCGAACTGCTGATTTTCCAACTTTCGCTCGAAATTCGTCCCGTTATTTGCGACTTCAGTTCGAAGACCAGCGCCGCCGCCTGCACGTTCGTTTCCTTTTTGTTCGTGAACGTGAGTCGTCCCGTGACTGGCTGGTACACTCTCGAGTAGAAGGTGACTTTAAATTTGAAAGTGGATTTCGGTTCGATTTTAAAGCAGTTTTTCGAACTCCGGCTTGAAATCGCTACACCCATCGTATTTCACCCAATAAGATATCGATTTATGTGTCGGATTCGTTAACTCAATGAATTTCGTGACGGATTCTCCCAAAACGCATTGGAATAGAATCGCCGGTCCTTTCGGAATGTAGTTCGGCAAAGAATTGAAGAGTTGCAGCATAAACAGTAGGTTTTTCTCGCGCTGATTACCGCACTAAGTCTTGCGGCGTAAACGTACTCGCAAGGCCTATTTCCTTCAGCGCCTGGTGCACGATCGTGCAGTTGTACATGTACTCGTCTTCGCTGGTCACGCGTTGCTTCATAGTCTGGAAAAGATTGCGTAACTGCTCCGAAATGGGAGACAAGTAGTTCTTTATCAGACCGCCAATCTAAATAGGAATAAAATGAATTTAATTAATTAACTAATAATCGATTCTTTTTACATAGTGTCCGCTGGCTAAATCTAGCTCTAAATTCATAATTCGGATGTTGTTTCTTTTCTGCTGAATTTCATTGTTAAGTTCTATCCATCTGATGAGAATGTTTTCCTGGGCTGAAAACATGTTCGACCCAGTCGAGTAACTTTCAGGGAATATGTTCTTTTCCTTTTCGGAACCGGCGACCTCCGGAACCTGCTTCAGCATTTTCGTGTTGACTCTGGACAAATAGTACAGTTTCAAAATTTGATAAAACAGGGAAATCCAGCAATCATAGTGCACATACTGGTATCTGGAAAAGGGGATTTTCAGTGAAGAAGACTATACATAATTGAACTGTTCCGGCTGCAAATTTTTTTATGAAGATTTGGTAGTCCCCCTACGTCAAAAGATACTGTGGTCTAATATGGTTCAGGAGCGCTCCCTCCGTTTTCAAATACCTTATCAGACTATCGTACTAATCGAAAAGGGCCTACGCCTTTTCTGACCGTTTCATATGTCTGTCAATTTGTGTCGACTACTGAATTTGCACCAGGGCTTTGTTGTATCCAGTTAAAAACGTCAGCAACTAAAACAACTACTCTCCGTTCTCCTCTACGATTCCTTCCGGAAAACTTTGAATATTTGTTGACAAAACGTTGCCATTTAGCCAGTTCTTTATCACCTCTCTGCTGTACTCCATCTGGTCCTTCGGAATCGGGGTGTATCCCAAACCTGCCTTCTGAGAACTTTTAGAAGAAGAATATGTCTTGGCAGACGTAACTGAAGCTGCATAGTATCTGTTCGTATTATTCGAATTTTTCCCGCCTCTATTAGTCTGAGAACCAATGTCCATATCCGATTGATCTCCAATAGCCTGGTGGTCTTCATCCAAGATTTAAATACACCCTATAAATATAAACATATATACATATTTATTTGTTCGTTTATTGGTATTTACCTTTGTCGTCTAGTTCAATTTGGAAATCTCCTCTGCTTCGCTACATGTACTGAAAGTTGGTGAAAATACAATTGTCGGTGGTTCCAGAAATGGGGATTACGTAGGCATTGCCTTGCTCGTCGAAAAACTGGATCTTAGTTGTGAAGGAAAGCGGCGCACTGGAGTGGAAAACGGCTTCTACTTTTAGTTTGTTTTTCGCTATCCCGAGTGTCTTTCCCTCCAAAAAGTTCAGCGATATTTTCAATTTCTCTAATTCGTCAACGACTCTGTAGTTTAAACTGAGGTTTTCGTATCCATCATTTATAATTCTGAAAAACACACTTCGATTCGACGTTCAACGGCGTAACGGGCATCAATACTTCTCTTCTGTCAAACAGCAATTTCGGGTAAGCCGCCTCTCCTTTCAAAGTTATTTCAAGACAGGGTTAATTGTGTGGAATGTCCGGGTCATCTACAATTCATGTAAATCAAATTAAACAAACAATTATTAATTAATTAATGTTGTTACCTATAAAAAGAGGAAGAACCTTTTCATAGATTCCAGAAGTGACTGGATTGAAGCTGGCCTTTACATCAAAGGTTGAGCCGGCGTCTATACGCCCCTCTTGCGGATGAATGCTGAAAATGGTTTCATTTTGGAAGCAATTTTCCTGGAGTCTCCAGGTTAGAGAGTTTTTTCCGGGATTTTGCAGAGTGATAACCTCGGTGAGCGGGAACATTTTTTCTGCATTGTTAGAAATGATTTTCCTCTGAAACTCGACGATTTGCGGATCAACAAGGAATTTCGGCTTGATTCCTCTGCATTTAACATCTCTTATCAAGGTGTCGATTTTCCCTCCATATCTCTGTAGTGAAATCGGGATTTTCATCAGGTAGGGCTTGTCATCTTTCGGCGAAAACTTCAGTTCGAATTTAAGTGTTTGCTTCGCAGCGATCACAAAATTGTACAATTTCTAAGTGTGTTAATCCTCCACATCTTCCTCACTATCGGAATCATCGTGATCGCCCAATTCGTCTCCCCCAGTTCCGCCCACGCCCTCCATCAGGTTCGTAGGTTCTTTGCCCTTCCCCCCGTCGTCCGACTCATCAAATTGCACTGAATGCAAAATGCTTTCGTCGCCTTCTTCCATCGCCGTTATTTAAAGACACTCTATTCCTTCCTTTATTTATTAAAGTGGTAAGTAAGTAAGTAAGTAAGTAAGTAAGTAAGTAAGTAAGTAAGTAAGTAAGTAAGTAAGTAAGTAAGTAAGTAAGTAAGTAAGTAAGTAAGTAAGTAAGTAAGTAAGTAAGTAAGTAAGTAAGTAATAACACATCGTAATTAGTTAGTTACCTAAACCAGATTGATATCTTACTCGTCCTCGCCTCGCATGTCTAAACACATGTCGGCTGCAATATTCGAATTGTTAACAAGGGTCATCGTGAGGGCTCCGGAATTGGCCAAAATCGTGATCTTCCCGAAATCAAATTCAGACTCCTTGATGTAAACGTCGGGGACTATGGTTTTGGCGTAGAACGGAAGCTTCAAAATCTTCCCACCCCTTATCATTATCGGAATATCTTCGTTGACTTCACGGGGACTATTATTGGAGTACTTCACAGTAAAGTCAATAGTTCCTATTATTAAATTAAGCAAAATTAAGCACTCAAATCGTAATATATTCTCATTAGTTTACCGTCTGCGGGTATCCTTCCCGAAATGGGGAAGATTTTGATGTCACTGGAAAGCGTTTCCTGCAATACACGATAGATGGCGGGGATTCTTGAGGTGTTTTTGATTTGGAAGAACTTCGTTTCCTCTTTGCTCACCAAAACTTCTCCCAAGTCAATTTCAGTTTGCTTTAAAATGCACTTAGGCTCGTGCACTGTCCCCTAACACTTGATCGAAATGTCCTGTCCATCTATCACTCTCATAATCAACTTTTCGCTATCAGCTCTGAAATAAAAAAATGTGAGAAAAAAAATATATAACAATGTTGTTACCTTTTATATCCTCCCCCCATATTGTCTCGTTGCTGCTGCAGTTGCTACTTATTGGATTCGATTTGCAACGTCGGTCGGTACGTAATCCGCACATCAGTACTTCCTTTGGCGGGAACGGAACCCGATTTTGGCTCTACAAAGAAATACTTCGTGTCTAAATCAAAGCAGAATTCTCCCTTCGAGTTCCCGTTGTTTTTTATGGTTAAAGTGTCGGACGTTTCCATGAAATCGTTATCGTCGGCGAATTCGAAATTCATAGTTGTTTTTTCCGGGTCTAATTTCACCTGCTATATTTTGGCTCTAACTTCGAATTCGAATTCGTGTCTTTTGTTTATAATGTATTTCACCTATCGTTAATTGTTAGTAAGTAAAAATAAATAAAAAATTTATCGAAAATATAATTTAAATAAAACTCACATTTTGCTTGAATTCATCATCCAAACCCTGACTGTACAGAACAATCTCGAATTTCCCTGTTTCTGAAGAAGGTATAATTTGTGGCTTTTGATAACTATCTTTTAATTCAGAACAGTTTGTTTGAATTTGAACGGAAATGGCATTTCTCAGGTCGTTTTTGATCGTAAAAGTTTTAACAACTTTAGATTTCACAAAAATTTCTCCAAAATCTTAAATTATTTGTAATTAAATGAAAATTTTCTTTGAACTAAATTGTTTATACCTATAATTTTGGGCCCTGCGAATATCTTTTAAAGGGATTCTCCATCGAGTTCTAAATGAATATCCCTGGTGTCTTTGTGAGTGTTAGGACGAGAATCAAAGTGTTTTTTAACTTGCTAACTCGGGTCGGGATGGAAATGTTTAAAAGCCTATTCCTTCATCGGCTCATACATTCCTATCGGTTTCAAAACAAACAAAGGATCATTTGCACTTGGCAAATCTAACTGTGGTTCATCTATTTAAACATCATTCATTCCTACTTCCCACTCCAGGTCGACAGGACAGCTTTCCCCTTAATTTAATTTAATTTATATTGTAGATTTATTAAACAAATTAATCAAAAATTTCTTACTCGCATCCTTATCTCCATCACTCTCGTCGGCGGGTTGTATCAAGGTCCTGCCCTCTGCCTTGAGTTTGTTGTCAATTTGAGTTACTCGCATTTTCAGAATTTTGTCTTTTTCCTAAACGACTCTGGACTGTTTCCTGTCTCTTATGAACTTGACATATTTTTCATTGTTTTTTTTCATCGAAAACCTTTCGTCCATCATCTCTTTGTGCAACTCGTAGTTATCAGGATCCTACAAAAAGAAATTTTGGTTTTTCGTAGCTTTCGCTGCTGATATCTGATTAGATTTCCTTCTATTGTTGTTATTATTTTGACTGCTTTCCTCTTCATCTTCGTTGTAAAAATCGAACCCATCTTCATTATAATCTTTCAAAACGTTTCGCAATTTATAAATATTCTTGTTATCGCCATCGATGTACTTCCTGTCCATATGAAAATCATTCGGCAGACATTCAGGACCCCTCGTTTTCGGTCGTTTGCTCCCCACTTAAGAAGTTGCCCCAATTACCTTTATCGGAATGCCGTACTGAGAATCAATAAACTAAATTTCCAAATTTTTGTTGTACCTCCCAACATTGTTCGGAACAAACGTGGCTACAAATGGGGTATTCATATAAGGTTACAATGTCACTTTGTTTGGAGTCACCTTAAACTGCGGTACTCTAGGAATAGTCACATCAATCGGTAAAAACTTGTGCTTATTTTCAATATGGAAAATTATATCTCTGTAATCATTGACATTCGCCTCTCCAAAATTGAGTATTTCTTTATCAAATTTCACCTGCGGGTGGACACCTTATTTTAAAAAATAATGACATTTTAATTTTTTATATAAATTTTTAATTTATTAATATTTAAAAATAAATAAAGATTAACTATGTCAAAGGATATTTAATCACATAATATAACAACTATACCTTTTGCATTCAAAATCAACGTGGTTGGTTCATCTTCTCCCTGGTAATCGACAATGCAAGTGTACACGAAATTCTATTCCGACAATTGCTGATACTGGTGGTCGTCATCCTTATCTTTAATATTTTCATTATCGAAAGAAAGTGCAAATTTCTTGGCCCAGACCTAATTTTCAGGCGCCACCTTGCTTTTGCATACGAACTGAAGAGGCAATTTCGAATACGGTTTGATATATCCTGAAATCGGTGAACATTTTATAATTTGCTCCGTCATTTCAATCCCCAATTCCTAAGGTGTGTACAATTTTCCATTGTCTTCATCAGGAGAAACGAGTCCTTGCCTCATATGAATTTTAAAATTCAGCTAACTAGGAGTGTTATTCTACAAAAACCCACTGATTATTTTAGTCGCTCCGAAATACACTTCTCCGAAATCGAAGGCCTCCTACCTGGTTCCATCTTCGTCGATGATAAATCGGTTGAACTCGACGGCTGTCGCGCTAACGTCGATTTTCTTCTATAATTGAAAGCCTTCCACCATGATGTCAATCGTATGCCTGATAATGCCGGCATCTTTCGCATTGAAAACGAGATTTACAGTACCAGACTGGTTCGGATTGATTAAAATGCATGCTGGCTAAAAGGTTATGCAACTGCTGCCTTTACTTCCTCCACTGTTTTAAGAAACATCTAATTTCACCTTCGCTGGTGTGGTTCCCGCGTTGAAGATTTTGATGGGATGGATTCTGTCTTTCAAAATTTTAACGAATCCCAGATTGATGTAGTTTTCAAACTGTAAATTCGGTTGGGGTTTGTACGCGAAAATAGGCAAATTTTGTTTGTTTTGCTTTGAAATCTTTTTCCCCCCCACGTCTACCTGCGTTTCGTAAATTATCTGAATGTTGTCTGAGTAATCATCTATCAATGAAGTCGTTTCAAAAGTTACAACTAATTTCATGGTTAGCCCAGCCGCAATAGCTCCCTACGAGTCATAATCAACTTTAAATTTGTTAGTCAGTGGCTGAATAATTTTAATTCTCCGAGGCTGTTTCGACACATTCTGAACGAAAACCACCATTTCGTATGTTTGGTTCAGTTCGATATCTCTAAAAATAACTTCCTTCGGAATTATCTGAATTAATAAAATCGATTATTAAACAATGAATGAGTTTATTAATACTTCTTTCTTTTGTTCATTAAAAAAATAGTACTTCTATGTCATCTTGGTTATTTAATGATTTTATCGTCTTTACATTAAGGGGCGGCATATTCATAGATTGAGAACCATCCTTTGTTTTCTGGTAATGGGAAATCGGTCTCGATATTTGAAAATTATTGTTCAAAACATTAGTATTATTGTCGTACTTTTATCCAAACTGCTGTTATATCTACTGTGATTTATTTCTAGAAGATACATTTTTGCTGACTATGTTCTTCTGAACAAATACGATTTTTCTTACTGTTGCTATTAATACTAAAACTGCTATTGTTTCATATTCGATAATATATTATGCTATGCTATGATTTTCTTTTTTTTTATTTAAACTTTCTCTTTTTTTTACAAATATTTATTTCTGTTCTGTCTTACAAATAATATTTTAATTTAAAAATAATCTCAGCCTTTTGGGATTTTTTTTTAATTAAATTTTTTGCTTGGCTTCTTTGCGTAATATGAAAAATTGCTAGTTAAGAAAAGCTGTTCTTTTTTTTATTAGTTTTTCTTTAATTATTTTAATATAATCAAATTCACTTGATTAATAACTTAGTTTTTTTACAACAACTTATTTACTTACATAGGAACTTATTAATTAAAGCAAATAGTTTTATTTATTAGTTTGTGTGTTTTTTTTTAATATTCATTCAATTCAATTTAATTTAATTCAATAATAACTACTCACATATATGTATTTATTTAATAAACCCCATATATATTATAAAATTTGAAAATATAGAAAAATTAAAATCCTAATTTAACACATTTTGCATAAAAAATACAATATATTTTTTTTATTCTGTAAAGTAACTAAGCATTTTGGCTAAGTTTCAATTAATAACTAAATTTATTTATTTTTTTTTAACTTTAGATTTTACTTGAATTAAAAATTTTATTTAGTTTATTTATCTACTAAATTTAATATATTAATGAAGATATATATTTTATAATAATAATATAAAAATATAGTTTAAAATTATTTTATTTATTATTTTTAAAATTCATTTGGTGTTATTAAAATATTTCTAGAAATATATATCTTAATTTATTAGCTTAAAACTTAATCATTGTTTTAGGTAATAAAATTCAAAATACCAAACTAAAACATAATATAATATAGTTTTTATAATATAATAGTTTACTCCGGGGTTGGGGTTGGGGTTGGGGTTGGGGTTGGGGTTGGGGTTGGGGTTGGGGTTGGGGTTGGGGTTGGGGTTGGGGTTGGGGTTGGGGTTGGGGTTGGGGTTGGG